>APFE031131329.1:38889-57149 GCA_000404065.3 Pinus taeda
TTTCACATTCCCAAATGTACTTTTCAGATTTACTTGGGAGAAGACATGATCCTTTCCCATTAAATTCTCAATTTTATATTCATCTCACATTTCCAAATGTACTCCTAGCTTACTTAGGAGAAGAGAAGTCAACTGAAGGGATGGATGAGAAGTTAATGACATTAATTAGAGGTGGTTGAGATGGAGAAGGGAGGGAGGATATAAAAAGGGAAGGGAGAAGGAAGAAAGGGCAGGTTGGGGGGTTCCTGCTTATGATTGTGGGGGTGGTTGTGATTGTTTGGACTTATAATGATTTTGGGAGACCTTGGAAACCTATGGAGGTTTCTTGGGTTTGAGAGGAGGAAAGTATTGTTATCTGGTTTTGCACATTCTTCTTGAGGACAAACTATATCTGGTTGGACTTGGGCACGGAGGGTTAGGGATCCTGTGGAGGTTTCCTGGGCTAGGAATTTGTTTCCTAGTTGGCTGGGAGGTAAATCTGTTTGGGTCGGTCAGAAAGAGCGTTTAGCTGGAGCTATAAGACACAGGTATCATCAGCAACAGCTGGAACAGGTATTTTTCCATGGACTACTCTTGTTAAGTTGATATCAATGGAATGCTCACTTTAATTTATGTTGCTTATGATAAAATGATAAGATGTTAAATGTTTAAAGCTTTATGAGAAGGTCAGCAAGCTCCTTTTATTACTTTTAAATCAACAGAAAAACAGATCGGTTAGTGTATAATAGATTGAGGCTCTAATAATTGGAATCAGGTTCTTACACAAACCTCTATGTAATTTTGGTATTTTTTGTTAAGGGTATGTGAACATACTAAAAGCAAGTCATTGATACAAAGGTTTTGAAAATTTTGGCTTTCAAAAGCTCCTTGTGTTAGGCAAAAAAAATTGCTAATACGATTTACCAACTATTTGATAAAACCAGATGATGTCGATTATTTATCAGATACAATTACATATATACATGCACACACAATCTGCTGGTTGAGAGAATATCTAAAGCACACACCAATGTAGGAAATAGATCCTAACTACTAGGAATAGATTCCTTTACTTAGTAAGAATCACAACTCAGACAAGTAGGAGTTACATTTTCCAACACTCCCCCTTAATGACTACTTGTCTGAATATCAATCTGCAAAATCTAGTTGTGGTCAAACATAACAAAAGAATATGTCAAGATCCATATAAAGGAACAACCATCTATCGTAATGCATGGGTGCCAACCACTGTAATTGCCAGTCTTTTAGGATGTCCTTTGCATACATGGTTCTGCCAACGATTATAGCTGCATAGATGTACTTGTACCTATAAATCCCCCTCCATATCATCATGGGTTTTATTATCTTACCTATAACCATGCTCTAGGTTTTAATGCATCACCCTCAACCATGCCACCAAGGGCTCTCAGCCACCAAGGCTCAACTGAACCACGAAGGCAATCCAACCACTCTGGGTCACAACCTTGCCATTAGGGCACTCCAGCCACTAAGGCTCACCAAAGACCCAACTCAACCAGGTTGAGGGTTTTTTCGGCTAACCCTAAACCATGTTAATAGGAATATTTGTCCCACTTCACTTACATGTGGTTTCTGGCTTACCACAAACCAATACAAAGTGGTTTTTATATTACCACGAGCTATATGGGAGTACACATGCCTTACAAGGCTTACAAAAGAACTCCAACTCTTGGAGTTACCAAGTACATACATTACAAATACCACTACAAAACATCCTAGACTTTCTTACTAATAAAATGTGTGACTCATAATACAACATAATAGAGTCTATTCCACAAACACACACAAACACACACTAACTTTCACCTAGTTGTCCATCATCGTTTAATCATTGTTGCTGCTCGTTTCATATCTTGGGAATCTTTTTCTTTGTCAATTAAATCTTGGAACTTCATGCTTAACCTATTGTCATTTGTTAGAGTCATGAATTCCAACAAAATAACTTTATCTAAATTGAGTTAGCTAGGCTCAATAAGGCACAATAATTTTGTCCATAATTCCAAGACATAAAAATAAGTTTCATATTAACCAACTATCATATTTCTCTCTGTGCCCAACATGACTTTTGATATGATGCATGCGCTATTTACAACAACAAAAAATGATAACACGACAATCGGCTCTCCATTCAGTTGAACTCCAAAAAACTCTAGATCTGCTGTCAGAGATTGCCTATCTACATGGATTTCACCTTAAAATTAAGAGTAAACACTCCTAAAACCCTTATACATTCAAAATTAAGCATGAAGCCCCTTAAAACCTACAATGTTAAGGGTAGAACCATGGATTGAATCCAAAGATGGATGCATTGGCCAAGGGTTTACGACCTATAGGGAGCCCAGATGCAGAGAATTTTGTCCTGCCTTCCGCCAAGTAATAAGAAAATTACCTTCGCCATAATAATAATAAAAATAAATAAATAAATTGAAAATATGATTACAATGCACGGATAGAAAAAAAGATCCCAAATTCAAGAAAAACAACATTCACCTTCTTAAGCTCAAGAGCTTTTACAACCGCTCAACTCCACCGTGGCGAGTTGCTCCAAATTTTGTCCCCAAAGGAGATGGAAAATCTGGTCTGGAATAACATGTGAACTCATTAAATTGAAGATCACCAAAGGCTCAGCTCCAAGCAATGATTTTTTTCGCAACTTGCCTTATAATGCTCACAACAGCGGACCCAATCACCAGCTCAGTGAATATAACCACGTAACAGAGCACAACAAGCATCTTGCTGATACGATTTGCAATTTCTTCTACACTTGGAATGTGAGGAGAGTGAATGTCATAGACACCAGGACTGATTCCGGCACCATATTTCACACCCTCTTAGAAAACTGAGAGAAGTTTCTCATCAAAACGAGAATTCTCAATGGTGATGACATCGACAACCATATCAATGATAGAATGAATAATGTCATTGAAGTTTGAGTAGTACATGTGAGTATGGATCTGAGTGGTATCTTACACACCATAGTTAGTGATGTGGAATCCGTGTACAACCCAATACAGGTAATAAGCATGTTCAACGTTGCGTTGAGGTAAACCTTCTCTAAGAGCTACCTCATCAATTTGAATCACCTAAATTCCACCCGATTCCAAATCTTCCACCTCATCCTTGATGTACAAGGCAATTTTCATGCACGTTTTAGATCTTGGTTGATCATTTCTAATAAAGGACCAGTTCAAAATGGTCACTGGGTTAGTAAGCATCCCCTTCATGGATCGAGCAGTCATACAGATCCACTGATCCACCTCACCACTATCCAAAATCCATTGATCCACCCCCACCACCGATTCGGATCCACCGATGCTCTCACTACCACAGGCTAACTTGAAATTCTCCTCTACTAGGCATAAATAAATAGACAAACCAAAAATTATAAAAAAAATAAGATATATTCTTTTATTTCCTCAGCTCAAGATGGGCCAAGCTTCCTTAGCCTAGGGCAGGCCAAGCCCACAAGGGGTCAGGCCCTCAGGGCTCTGATACCAAGATAAAATCTGATGATGTGAATTATTTCATTAATCAAATACAATTACATATATACATGCACACACAATCTGTTGGTTGAGAGAATATCTCAACCACACACTGTAATGACCAATCCAGGGGTCTAGATTAGACTAAATTTAATGTCAACCAAGGTATGTAAACTTAGAGGCACGTGTCTAAAATCTATAGACCTAAAAGGATCTCATCTACCTAGATAAGTGTCTACTGTGACAAGCTACAATACTCTTTTACAAGAGATTGGAATATGTTTCCTTTCACAATTTAAACACTCAGATCATCTAATTTAATTAATTGTTCTAAAAACACAGCGTGTTACTAGTCTGAGTTTTCAATCCTCTTACAAGGATATCATTCACAAAAACTCTTTCTCAGTAACACACTAAGCATCCTAACAATCAAACTCATGAAAACTAAAAACTCTTTTAAGCATACTAAAACCCAAATGCATGAAAACTGAGTTCACAGAGATACTTCGAAATTCAGTGCTCAATTAAATCTTTTACAAGATCTTGTTCAATAATTTAGCAATTGAAGTTTCAAGCTATCACCATGAATCATACAATAACACTCGCAGGAACTTCTAATCGAATTAATTAATTCACAAGAAAAGAAATGGCATCAAACGCTATTCAGATCTAAAGTCTAAATGCTATGAAAATGAAATGAAAGTATACCAGTCCCCACATAGGGCCTATCCACGCATTGATGGCACGCTTAGAAAACTTCAGATGATGAAACCGTTAACACATAAAACACTGGAATGATGAAAAGTTGCCTGTGATTAAAGTCTGAAAATTAATTACATGAAAGAACAGAGTTCTCGTAACAATACGTAGTCTTAATTCTGCTCAATGTCTATTATCCTTCGTTCACTAACATTCCTCAAGGTTTACAATCAAATGTACATAGATTATCACACAGATGTCTCTGCTTTTATACTCAAAAAGGAGATTTTTGTTTTTTTTCTAATCCTAACTAATTTCTAAAACAAAACGAAATCAGTTTAGGTAACTTTGGCTTTTTGCTGCTTTTATGACCAAAAAGGCTGGGTTTGACCAGCATTGACCATGTATCCAGGAGCTCCAGATGTGATGCTGAATAGATCTCTCACCATGTATGTACATCCTAGATCACATCCCGATCCTCTGTTTTGATTTTCCTGTCATGCCACGTGTCACAACATAAACCAATTACAAGAAGTCATGGCATCCCGTAATTTTATTGAAAATTTCCAATCTTTAACATAAAAGTCCACAAATTAAATTTAATGTAAAATAACAATTATAATGCTTAATTGATCAATTTCAATGGACTATGAGGGGTTTATGGGATAAAATGATAGATGAATGATGGATTTTTAGAAGAAACAGATGGCAATAAAATAGTAACAACATCTCCCCCAAGCTCAATGATTTAGCATGTCCTCATGCTAATCCTAATGTGCTCCCTTTATAATATGTTCCTGCTTGTGCCTCTGCTACTTGTAACAAGACATCTATACTCTTCTGAACTTGGGCATTCTTTTGAACTTGGAACTCATGTTTCAGATTCTTATATTTTGCTTTGAGAGCTTTTTCTGAGTGTAACATTTTGTCGCCCATTTGCAAATTTCAGTTTGTTCAGCCTTAAGTTCTTTGATTTGCTCCTTCAGTTTCTCATTTTTCTTCTAAGTCTTCTTGCTCTGAGCTCTCAACATTTAATTTTCCTTCTTTATGACCTTCTCTAACATGTTTTCTTCCATCAATTCCTCTTTTAACTCTTCAATTTGTTTCTCTAACCTTCTTTATTTCTTGTTTGTAGGTGTTGGCTCTTTCCTTTCTCCCTTGTTACTCTCGATTTCCATTTCTGCTTCTTGTTTTGGCTGTGAATGAGCACTTCTTTCAATTTCCATTGGTGCATTTTCATTTGACTCTGGTTGATCTTCTTGTGTTTGGTTCTTTTATATTCTGCTTGATCTTCTCGTATAAGTAGTGAAGATTTTTTCTTGTTCAATTTTCTTGGCAGTTTCTTGCCGCATCCTTCTTGTCCTTACACTACTCCTGGGTTGAGGAACATTGCTTGACTTAAGCTCAAGGATTTCTTCATCATATCAAGCATAAACTCGGTGCATTCCTGTTGTTCCTGTTCATCTTCTCCAATTTTAATTTGATTGGCAATCAAAAATTCTTTCCATGTTTTTCCTCTCCTTTGCAACTCAAATTCAATTAGAATTTTGATTAACCCAAAATGATACAAACTCTTATCTTCATTACCCTTTTGTTTCTGAATGGTCTTTGACATTTTAGTCAAACTTTGTAAGAGAAAATAGGGCAGACTGATGGTGCATTGGCCTTTTAAGTGCAACAAAAGTTTTATGTGATATAGGTATACTATACTATAACGTCCTTCAAATGTAGCAAATTTCTGAATAATGTATACCATTTCATCCCATGGGTGCATTAGCCAGCTTCTAGGAACACCCTTTTTCCAGTTGACAGAGGAAACCCTTGACCTAGACATAAACTGAGTCCATGATTTTTCCTTAAATTGTTTGGTTTTGAAATATTTTTCCCCTTCTGGACTGATTCCCAATGTTTGTGATATGGTATCCCCTGTAATTCTAAAAGAGAAGTTTCCTATTAATGCTTTCTCTCCATTGAATGTGAATGCAAACTTCTTTGTCACTTCTTCATTGTTTCCATTGAATTTCTCTAGAAAAGATAACCAGTGTTTTTCCCTTAAAATCGTGACACAGTCATCATGATATTGTGAACTATCAAATGTTTCAGGCTCTGCTCTATTGGTCATTTTAAAAAAAAAATCTCTGTTCTAACCCTTTTGTTTATGCTTAATAATTAAATCAGGGTTTTTTCAATGTGTTATCTCTTTCCTACGTTCCACTTAGCTGACCTAATAATGCCCTCCATTCTCAGGGTTTCCTTCTTTAATTGCTTGGGCGGCGACCTGGTTAACATCCTCGGAGGTAGAAACTCGTGGTAAGCCTGTTTGCTATGCTCTCCCTTTGTAGCGCCTGCTGTCTCGGCCCTCTTTGAAAACTCAGAGTTTGAACACTCAAATGGTAACGCACTTTATAAACTGAGAGTTTTATAAAGTGAAAACTTAATAGCCAACCTTCACCCAATTGCTATAATGATAATGTAGAGTTGAAGGCGCATTCACATCATAAAGACAGAGGAGTGGTACTGATTTTCATAGGTGAAATCATGAGAACGCCATATACATATAAAGAGTGTTGTAGTGATGATAACGGATATATGTTTCATGAGCCGACTTGGGTCAAAAGACTGTTTTATAACTCTCACATTCAAAATGAACGAAATCATTTAACACCTGTCTTTCCAGTGATTTACCACTTGTCTTTCCAATGGAACAACTTATCCACTACATGTTGGTACTTGGCCGATTGAAAAATGATGGATCGATGACAAGGTTTGATGGCCGATTTAAAAATGAGGAGTTGATGACAAGGTTTGAAGAGTGGTGTAGGAAAAGGTTTGAAAATCGTAGTAGGAATATGGCAATAGGCTAAAGTGTGATGGGAAATGATAGCAGAGTGACAGCAGAGTTGAGTAGTTAGGAACGTTACAAGGGTGATGGGTATAGGGATTTTTGAAATTGATAACAAGCAATCATAATCGTCATTTTTAACACTAAAATAATTCAAGAAATGTAAATGTTAAAAATAAAAATTTCACCAATACATTACACTTGTTGGTTGACAATGGTTGATTTGGCGTGCACAGGTAGGACTGATCTTCACTTTCCAAATATGACTGGTCTTCACTATCCAAAACAGGTCCCTTTAACATCTGAATAACTCTGAAGAACTATGTTTGTGGATCTTCTTTTATCCTTGTTGTTGATGTAGCCTTGATGATAAGCAACCTTTGAAAACTTTGTTGAAGTAGCCTAATGTATCTTGAATGCAGTCTTTAACAGGTCCCTCTGATATTTGTTGAATAGGTCCCTCTAATATTGGTACTAGTAACATAGTCTTCTGAACAGGTCCCACTACATATTGCTTGAACAGGTCCCTCTCATTAGAACAAAAACAAAAACAACTCTTTTATTGAAATACTGAAGTACTGAAACAAATTCTTTGAAGATTTACAAATGAGGAGATGAGATAGGGAAAAAAAAATGTTGATTCTTCTGATTCCTCTTCCCCACTAAAGCTTTGACTTGTCCTCAAGTCATTATTGAAGTGATGAACAAAAGAGTAAACAAAGAGAATAAGGAATTCTTACCAGCCAAAGGATTGGTTTTCTAGTAAAAATTCTCGGTTAGAGTGTGCCAGAGTCTAGTTTTCACATCTAAACCATTATTATTATTTTTTTGTGGTTTTTTTGTTTGTTTGTTTTTTTTATTATTATGTATATATTTTTTTTTTATTTTTTGAAATGAAATTGAATTAACTAAGGTAGAGATATCACCGTTGAAGGCTGCAATATCTCAACCTCCCTTTGCTGAGATACAATTTGAATAAAATCCTCCTGGCTGATGGGCTTATGATAGAGTTTCAATCTATGTCCATTGACAAGAAAGGTTTTGCCTTCGCCATCAATGGTAGTAAGCTTGATTGACCCATTTTCATAAATTTGAACTATTTCATATGGGCCCATCCAATGTGTGGTAAATTTGGCTTTATGATCTCTGAATTTAGAGTCAAAGAGTAAAGCCCAGTCTCCTTCTTTGAACTGTTTCTTTTTAATCTGTGCATCATGCCACTACTTCCTTTGTTTCTGCATTAGGATTGTTGTCTCCTCTGCTTGCTGCCTCATTTCATCTAACTGGTTCAATTGTTGAATTCTCTCTTGTTGGGCTTCATTGAGATCATTTCCTAAATCTGCAGCCATATTATAAGTATGTATTTGAAATTCAATAGGAAGCATTACCTCTTTTCCATACACCAACTGATATGGTGTAGATCCTATAGTGTTTTTCCACGTGATTTTGTAAGCCCAGAGTGCATCTTTGAGCTTCTCTTCCCAATTCTTTTTGTTCATTGCTACGGTCTTAGTGATAATTCCTTCCAATGTTTTATTGGTAGATTCCACCTGGCCATTTTCCTGTGGATGGTAAGGTGTACTTTTCTTGTGCTTGATTTTATATTTTTCTGTGATGTCTTTGACTAGCTTTTAAGTAAACTAATTACCTTGATCTGTCACTATCTCCCTTGGTACTCCATACCTTACAAAAATTTCTTCAAAAAAGGAAGTTTACCATTGTTTGTTCAGTTTCCCAGACTAGTGCTTTTGCTTCAACCCATTTGGTTACGCAATCAGTACATACTAGGATGTACTTTTTACCTTTGGAAGTTGGATTGATGGGTCCTACAAAATCTAGAGCCCATTTTTCAAATGGCTCTAAATGTACTTGAGGCTAAAGTGGCATTCCATCCGTAGCTATTTGTCTACACATTCTTTGACAACTATCACAACTTTTCACATACTTCTTAGAATCCTTAAAAATAGATGGCCAATAGTATCCAAGACTGAGAATCTTGAATGTTGTTCTTTTCGCTGCAAAATGCCCACCACACGGTTCATCATGACAAGATTTTAAAATATCAATTATTTGATCATTTCTTACACATCGTCTAATAATCATATCATAACCGGTGTAAAATAAATCTCCATTAACCCATGAGTATCTAGCAATTTGTTTGATCAGCCTCTTCTTTTCCTTTGGAGTAAAATATGGAGGTGTTTTTCCTGTGTACAAATAATTGGCTAAGTCAGCATACCAAGGATTCACTATTGAAATTGCAAATAAATTTTCATCAGGAAAAGAATCTTCAACGGGAACAACCTCACCTGGATTTTGCAGTCTAGAAAGAAAATCTGCCACCTGATTCTCCTTACCTGGGCTATCTAACACTGTAATATTAAATTCCTATAATAACAACAACCATCTGGTAACTCTACCATTATTGATTGGTTTATTCATTAAATACTTAATGGAAGAATGGTCAGTATGTACAATAACCTCATAACCAGTTATATGATGTCGGAATTTATTCACAGCATGTATGATGGCAAGCATTTCTTTTTCGGTGACTGTGTAGTTTAATTTTGCAGGTGTTAGATTTTTACTAATGAAATAGATGGCATAATTGAAAGAATCTTCTTTTTGGCCTAATGAGGCACCTATTGCAGTATCATATGCATCTATAAAGATGTGAAATGGTAGGGTCCAGTTAGGTCCTTTTAAGACTGGTGTGGTTGATAATTTTTCTTTGAGTGTTTCAAAATCTCGCTGACAATTCTCATTCCAGTTGAAAGGTGTATCTTTTGCTAGAAGCTTAAACAGAGGCAAAGCTATTTTACTAAAATGTTCAATAAACCTTCTGTAATAGCTTGCGTACCCAAGAAAACTTCTTACCTCTTTTTCAGTCTTTGGAATTGGCAAATTGACAATGATCTAGCTTTTTGATGGATCAACTTTAATGCCTTGAGAAGAAATATAGTGTCCTAATACTATCCCTTCATTTAACATCATAAAACACTTTTCATTGCTCAGGGACAAATTAGCTTCAACAAATCTCTTCAAAAAAATTTCAAGATTCTCTAATGCATGCCCAAATGAATTACCATACACTAAAAAATCATCCATGTAAACTTCAACACAGCCATGAACTAAATCAACAAAAATAGCTAATACAACTCTCTGAAATGTAGCTGCAGCATTGCAAAGTCCAAATGGTAAAACATTATAGGCATAAGTGCCCCAGGGACAAGTAAAAGTGGTTTTGTCCTGGTCCTCTAAGGCTATCCTAATCTGATTATAGCCACTGAAACCATCAAGAAAAGAGAATGATGATTTCCCAGCTAATGTGTCTAGCACTTGGTCAATAAATGGTAGTGGGAAATAATCTTTGAGGGTTGCTTGGTTCAATTGTTTGTAATCAACACAAATCCTCCACTTGCCAATTTTCTTGGGCACTACTACCAATGGGGATACCCACTGACTGTCAGAGATAGGATAAATAAAATTGACTTTCAGTAGCTTTTGTAATTCATCTCTAACAATATCCTGAAGCATGGGATTCATTCGTCTCTGCGATTGCCTCACTGGTTTGATATTACTATCCGTATAAATATGATGAGTGCATGTTTCAGGGTGAATTTCGTGCATATCGGTGTAGTCCCAAGCAAATGCTTTTTGGTATTTTCTCAATAATTGGATTAATTTTTCCTCTTGAGATGAGTCTAGGTGAGTGCTAATATTCAAAGTTTTTCCTGGACTAATCTCTATGGTCTTACTCTGTGTGTTTGTGATAGATTGAATAGGAAAAATGTTCTGAAATGTTGTTTGCAAAGAATGAATGGTGCATGTTTCCTGAAAATTTTGTGCCAAAAGCTCATTTGCAGCATGGTATTGGTCATTTCTTAACTCTTTGGAAATATTAGGTTGAGAAAGGAACAATTCGACCAAATCATCATTATTATGTTCTTGAAAATCATAGATTTGATTAATGTTGAAAACAGATTGAACGTCTTGCTTATCATTGTATTTATCATCAAGCCATAAATTGTGTGCTACTGCTGGTGATTGTGTTGATGGGTAAAGAGTGAGTTGTTTTCTTTCAGTTCCTCGTGAAATAATCATATTACCTAATCTACATCCTATGAATGCATCAGCAGTTGCTAACCATGGTGTACCAAGGATAGGGTGTCCTCCTAAATTAGATTTTGGCTGAAGAACTAAAAAGTCCACTGGATACTCCCAAGAGTCCAGTGAAACTATTATGTCCTCCAAAACCCCTTCAGGAATCACTTTAGACCTATCAGCGAGTTCTAGAACAATTGTTGTGTGCTGCAAGTTTGTGAGGTGCAGTGTTTTCATTGTGTCAAGAGTCATCACATTTATTGCGGCCCCAAGGTCAATTAAGGTGTTTGGAATATGTATGTTGTTAATGATTGTAGTGACTATAGGAATACCAGGATCAACATACTTTTCCATTGAAATGGTGTTTGTCATAAGGCCAGCTAAATGTCCAACAACATGAATAGTTTGTGGATCAACTCTTTTCCTAGTAGGCTTCTTGAGGCACAGTTCTTTGATTGCTTTAGTATATATGGGAATGTCTTTTATGGTCTGTAGTAGTGGAATTTTTATATAGACATTCTTTAGCTCATTTAAAACATCAAACTGTGGTATAGACATGGGAATCTTTGCTTGGACCAATCTGTCTGGAAAAGGTGGTGGATGCAACGGTTTCATTTGTTTATTTTTTATGTCATCATTTTGTTTCCTTTGAGTTGGAGTTTCATTTTCATTTTCTTCGTTTTCTTCTTGTTTTCAACTATTGGAGGTTCTTTTTGAAGTACCTTACAAGACCTCAAATTGATATTATGTAAAGGTAATGTGGGATATGATGGTCCCTCATCTACACCATAAGCTGGTCTCTCTGCTTGATTATTTGGATTTGGTACAGGTTGAGCAGGAATTTGAGTGGGTCTAGGAGGTTGTTGGTTAGATGGAAGTTCTAGTTGAGATGGATTTATTGGTGGAGGAGCAGGCAATGCTTGTTGAGTGTTTTGGGGTTGATAAACAACTTGTTGCTAAGGATATTGCTGATATGTTGGAGGATATTGTGAATATGGCTGATGATACTGTTGATATGGCTGAGAATATGGTTGATATGGTTGAGGATATGGTTGATATTGTTGAGAGTATTGTTGAGATGGTCTCCATTGTTGTTGTGGGTAATTTTGGTGCTACCATGGCATGGGTACATTCCAAGAATTCTGAGCATACATCTGATTTTGTGCAAGAAATTGCAAATTTTGGTTTGGAAACATACCTGCTAAAGGTGGAGGTCTTGGTTGCCATGGTCTCTTTGCGCCCATGAAATACACATTCTCCAAATCTATGTTAGCTGCCACATTATAATTCTGTAAAATCTTGACTTTAGAGCAATGAAATATATCATGATCTTCAGTACAAAAGGCACAAACTTGAATGTTTTCTAATGGGCGGTCTTTTAAGGCATGTTTCTTCCGGCATTTGGGACAAAAGACAGCCATTAATTGATCTTCCTCTTCTTGTCTTTTCTTGACTTTCAAAGTGTCAATTTGAGTTCCTAAGGTACTTGATAGATCTGTTTTGAATTCTTCTAACAAATTTCCTATTTCATCTCTTGTGACACTTGCTGAAGTAGATTTTGTGGCTTTGGATGATATGGCTCGTTTTCCATTTCTGGCTTTTCTCCTAGATTACTTTTCACATAATTCATCAATTTCTTCGAAAGGTAAAGTGGAAATATCACCTTTGCCATCAAATTAAGATCATCTAAGTATTCCTCTCTAATGCCCTTCAAAAATATTGTTCGAACCAGATCAAAAGACATTGTTCTATGTTTTGATTTTTGCAAATTGTAAACAAATCGTTCCAAGTACTCCTCTAAATTTTCATCCTCTTGTTGATTCATTCTAAAGATATCATCTTTAGAATCTTTCGATCTACAATAAGGTTGGTATTTCTTTAGGAATATTCTTCTCATGCCATCCCAGCCAGTTATTGCATGTTCACCAAGTCCCATGAACCATCTTAGTGCTGATGCTTTTAATGTTGCTGGGAAGAGTCTAAGCCTATGGGCATCATCTGTGTAACCATATGTTCAACATACTATGTCAAACTCAAACAAGAATGAATCTAGGTCTTCTGAAGCCATGCCATAAAAGTTTGGTAACACAAATGGAGGGATGTTTTTCATTTTTATTTCCTCATCGTGATCTTCTCCTGGTTCTTGAATAGGAAATTTAAAGGTTGACTCTTCCTCCTCCCTTTGATCTTGTAGTTGTTCAGGAGTGGGTCTTCTTGCTGATCCTCCTCCTTCCTCAGCCATTTTGATAGATTCCTCTGTTGATTTAATTCCTTGTTCAGTGTCACTTGTTTGAAAGAGAAGTTGTTCTAGAGATTGTTGAGTTATTATACTACTTTCTCTTTTTATAGAGGATTCAGGGAGATGTTTCTTCTATGATTCGTGTGCCAATAGGATTTGTCTCTCAATGAGTGTGAGTCTTTGCCCTGATTTCTGTTTATCCTCTAATTTTTGTATGGTGACTTTCTCAGCTGGTGTTCTGTGTTCAATTTTTCCTAAAGGGTTTGCTCCTGGTGGTAGGTTAGTTTTTGGATGGGGGGGTTTTATGAATCTACCTTTATCATCTCTAGATCTAGACATAAGCAAACATGACTTCTAAAATGATGAATTAAAATCAAATCTATGTTTTTGTTTTGTTTTTTTGTTTTTTTGTTTTTTTTTTTTTGTTTATATATTGTTTTAGAAATCCTCTAACTGCGCCTCCCCGGAAACAGCGCCAAAATGTAGTGACCAATCCAGGGGTCTAGATTAGACTAAATTTAATGTCAACCAAGGTAGGTAAACTTAGAGGCACGTGTCTAAAATCTATAGACCTAAAAGGATCTCATCTACCTAGATAAGTGTCTACTGTGACAGGCTACAACACTCCTTTACAAGAGATTGGAATATGTTTCCTTTCACACTTTAAACACTCAGATCATCTAATTTAATTAACTGTTCTAAAAACACAGCGTGTTACTAGTCTGAGTTTTCAATCCTCTTACAAGGATATCATTCACAAAAACTCTTTCTTGGTAACACACTAAGCATCCTAACAATCAAATTCATGAAAACTAAAAACTCTTTTAAGCATACTAAAACTCAAATGCATGAAAACAGAGTCCACAGAGATACTTCGAAATTCAGTGCTCAATTAAATCTTTTACAAGATCTTGTTCAATAATTTAGCAATTGAAGTTTCAAGCTATCACCATGAATCATACAATAACACTCGCAAGAACTTCTAATCGAATTAATTTATTCACAAGCAAAGAAATGGCATCAAACGCTATTCAGATCTGAAGTCTAAATGCTATGAAAATGAAATGAAAGTATACCAGTCCCCACGTAGGGCCCGTCCACGCGTTGATGACACACTTAGAAAACTTCAGATGATGAAACGCTGCCTGTGATTAAAATCTGGAAATCAATTACATGCAAGAACAGAGTTTTGGTAACAATACAATACGCAGTCTTAAGTCTGCTCAATGTCTATTATCCTCCGTTCACTAACATTCCTTAAGGTTTACAATCGAATGTACATACATTATCACGTAGATGTTTCTGCTTTTACAATAAAAAAGGCGATTTTTGTTTTTTTCTAATCCTAACTGATTTCTAAAACAAAACGAAATCAGTTTAGGTAACTTTGGCTTTTTGCTGCTTTTATGACCAAAAATGTTGGGTTTGACCAGCAGTGACCATGTATCCAGGAGCTCCAGATGCGATGTTGAATAGATCTTTCACCATGTATGTACATCCTAGATCACGTCCCTATCCTCTGTTTTGGTTTTCCTACCATGCCACGTGTCACAACATAAACCAGTTACAGGAAGTCATGACATCCCATAATTTTATTGAAAATTTCCAATTTTTAACATAAAAATCCACAAATTAAATTTAATGTAAAATAACAATTATAGTGCTTAATTAATCAATTTCAATGGACTGTGAGGGGTTTATGGGAGAAAATGATAGATGAATGATGGATTTTTAGAAGAAAAGGATAATAAAATAGTACCAACAACTGGCACACTCATACATTCTCTATGCAACATCAACACTCCTGGCCTTTCTCCTCTACAATGCTCATCCACAAAACTCTCCACTCAACTCTCTCAACTATGTTGCATTCCCCCCAAATTGTACAATTTCAATCCATGGTTTTGTTTCTCTGTTGCACAATGGTTGATGTTGTCTCTGCAGTGAAACACATTTCCCAAGAGTGTACTTCAAACACATGGTTGTCCACATTGTTATTGCATCAAATTGCCTTAACACTGTAGTTGCATTAATTCCGAGAGTGGGCTCATGAGCATCTCTCCATACTAATAATTAATTCTTAGTTAAATTGTGCATGCTAGTTTGTTCCTCCATTAAATTTCCCTCGCACAACTAGCATGTCTGAACTCTGTGCATGGATCTCCATTATTCTTAATTGATTCACAGAGATCAACATGTACCTCAAGCATGACTTTTCTTTATTTCCTTTTTAAGGCACATAGGAGTTAAGGGAAAACCTGCAATATGCCATAAGAGCCCATAAATTTGTTGGTATGGTGTCTTTGAGGCTTTATTCTTGATTTAATTCTTCTCAGTGTGCAAGTAAGCTCAAGCATGGTTGTTTTGATTCAAGATAGACTCCATTGAATTACTCCGCACAATCGTGGTCCTTGTTGTCTCCATCCAGAGCTTTTTGGTAGTACAACTTTGACAGTCCTCTGGATATGGCATAACTCCCAGTTATAGTGCATTCTACTTGATAGTTGTTGACCAATTTGAGCCTTCTTCGATGATTTGTAGCAAACTCTAAATACAACCGAAGTGATAGGTCTAGCACATAATTCTAAAGAGTTGACTCATTCATATCCACAGATGCTAAGCCATTAGATCTGTAGCAGACCCCAACTATGGCATTAGCACCAAAATTGGCCCATGATGTCATATATCACAACATAAAACATGAACCCAGAAGCCTGCATGCCAAAACTTCTAATAAATTCTTACTTCTAAACTCTTTCAGGTATGGCCCATTTTCCACCTTTTGGTAAGCCTTAACACCTTTCCCCTGGTGCCTTTACCTATTTTCTGCCATTGGACTAGGTGTTGTGACCTCCAGCTACGTCTCTAGGCGCTAAATTCCTTTGTTGGCCTGTGAGGGCTTAATTCCCCTTATAACCTTTCACGCCGCTAATTCTCTATTGTAGGTATAACCTCATGTTGGTGCTTTAGCCCGTAACCCTCTATTCGAAAACCTTTAGGCTCCTTTTAGCAAGTCGCATTGTAAGGCGGGAACCTCCCACTCTAATGAGAACTAATAAGATCACACCCAGGCTAGCCATTATTCGAAAACCTATGCGCTCCTCTTATAATTAGAACCTTCTCTTATCAACCCCACTAGAAATGCCCAAATCTAAATTACAATTGCTTTCGGGCTTTCAAACTTCTAGGTAATATGGGCTTTCGATATTTCGACCTTTTAGGCATTGTTCCTGCTAACTTGACTCGAGACTACTCAAGTCACTTATGAATAGAGTTTCGGGCTTCCGACCTTCCAGACATTGTTCTCAATAGCCCAACTCGAGACTACCCAAATCAATTATGAATAGAGTTTCGTGTTTCCGGGAACTGCAACTTTGACTTTGTTGGTCCTTACGTTGACTAGAAATAAATTTTGATTCAGGGGGCCATTTGCAAAATTTAGCATATTGTTGGAAAGATATTTACAAGCATTATCCAACTATGCCAATTCCTTGAGCATATAAGTTGATCTCTTTAGGCATAAATGACTTCAAAGCATGGTACGCCAAAGCCATCATAGTCATCATATTATGGCTTCTCCAACAAACCTGCTACTATGATGGTTCTCTACAAGAGACTGCAACAACCATGGATTCCCCCTCAGCTTGACACTCCAAGCACATCAATGTTATCCCAGTTGCCATCACAACTATCCTACTAGACATCAATGCTAATGTGGTTAACACCATGCCAACACATCTGTTGCCACCAACATCCATGCTAGTCTAGTTGACATCAATTCCAACACACTTATTGTCACTAGCAATCAGACAATTCCAATTGTCCAACACTTTCCCCTAAGGGTGTTGACACCAATGTCAACACACTTGTTGTCACTAGCCATCCAAGCAATGCCAATTGCCCAACATGTTTTTGAGTATATAGTGGCCATATTCCTTTTATTATTGAGCACAATTGGATTTGTGTGAATGAATGAAAGGCAAAGTAACCTACGTGTTGGTATAACCCTCACGAATCCCTGGTGTCAATACTTTCACAACGTATTGTTTTTCCTGTGATTGCATTTGACCATAACAAGATAATAAGGGTTAAACAGAGAATCGACCTTCAATTAAGTGGGTAGCACAGAAGCTATTAATGTTGTTTCAATATTAAAATTTTAATATTTACAAACAATGTTTGTTTTGACTTGGATGTGAAGCAGACTCAATTATTCTAGCCTTTGGTTTAGAGAAGAGTAGAGTAGTGTGGAAGATTGGATTTGCATCTATTTTTGAGGGATGTCAGCGTAATCGGCATCATAGTGGTATCATAGTAAGATAACCTGCTCAATTTATTTTGAGGGATTGAAGACAAGTTTTAAAGAGGAAAGTTGTAGTAGTATACCAACATGAATAATGTAAAAGGTGATTTTAACATTACAAGGCATGTGTTTAGAAAAAACAAAGACAAGTTTGTTGTAGGTTGGAACAAGTAAACAAGAGTACACAGTTGATGTTTATGAATCAGGATTGAGAAACATGACGACAAATATAGACAAATTTGCAGTTAGCAAGAAGGATTGGGAACCAAGGTAATTGATTTAAAAACAACAAATTTACACCAGTAAGGAAGACTAGGAGATCACATAAGAGATTGGATGATAGGTAATGAGATTTTGTTTTGTTTTAAACTAATATAAACAAAAATTTTGAAGCGGGTAGCAACATGATGTAGAAATTTTGAATAATATAGCACTTATTCATAGAGATTATCTTGATTATACACTATTGCGGAATGCATGCATAATACATAACCTCCTCTACCATTGATCATCAATTTTGCGGAATTAAGAAACAATCGCATGCGCACATTGAAACATCAATCACACATA
>APFE031131329.1:58774-103175 GCA_000404065.3 Pinus taeda
ATTTTTCTTGGGCACTACTACCAATGGGGATACCCACTGACTATCAGAGATAGGATAAATAAAATTGACTTTCAATAGTTTTTGCAATTCATCTCTAACAATATCCTGAAGCATGGGATTCATTCATCTTTGTGGTTGCCTCACTGGTTTGATATTACTATCTGTATAAATATGGTGAGTACATGTTTCAGGGTGAATTCCATGCATATCGGTGTAGTCCCAAGCAAATGCTTTCTGGTATTTTCTCAATAATTGATCAATTTTTCCTCCTGAGATGAGTCTAGGTGAGTGTTAATAATCAAAGTTTTTCTTGGACTAATCTCTATGGTCTTGCTCTGTGTGTTTGTGATAGATTGAATGAGAAAAATGTTCTGAAATGTTGTTAGCAAAGAATGAATGGTGCATGTTTCCTGGAAATTCTGTGCCAAAATTTCATCTACAGCATGGTATTGGTCATTTCTTAACTCTTCGGAAATATCAGGTTTAGAAAGGAACAATTCGACCAAATCATCATTATTATGTTCTTGAGAATCATAGATTTTATTGATGTTGAAAACAGATTGAACTTCTTCCTTATCATTGTATTTATCATCAAGCCATAAATCGTGTGCTACTGCTGGTGATTGTGTTGATGGGTAGAGAGTGAGTTGTTTTCTTTCAGTTCCTCGTGAAATGATCATATTACCCCATCTACATCCTATGAATTCATTAGCAGTTGCTAACCATGGTCTACCAAGGATGATAGGGTGTCCTCCTAAATTAGATTTTGGCTGAAGAACAAAAAAGTCCACTGGATACTCCCAAGAACCAGTGAAACAATTATGTCCTCCAAAATCCCTCCAGGAATCACTTTAGACCTATCGGCGAGTTCTAGAACAATTGTTGTGTGCTGCAAGTTTGTGAGCTGCAGTGTTTTCATTGTGTCAAGAGTCATCACATTTATTGCGGCCCCAAGGTCAATTAAGGTGTTTGGAGTATGTATGTTGTCAATGATTGTAGTGACTCTGGGAATACGAGGATCAACATACTTTTCCATTGAAAGGTTTTTGTCATAAGGCCAGCTAAATGTCCAATAACATGAATAGTTTGTGGATCAACTCTTTTCCTAGTAGGCTTCTTGAGGCACAATTCTTTGATTGCTTTAGTATATATGGGAATGTCTTTTATGGCTTGTAGTAGTGGAATTTTTATATCGACATTCTTTAGCTCATCTAAAACATCAAACTGTGGTATAGACATGGGAAGTTTTGCTTGGACGAATCTATTTGGAAAAGGTGGCGGATGCAACGGTTGCATTTGGTTATTTTTGATGTCATAATTTTGTTTCCTTTGAGTTGGAGTTTCATTTTCATTTTCTTCATTTTCTTCTTGTTTTTCAGCTATTGGAGGTTCTTTTTGAAGTACCTTACCAGACCTCAAATTGATATTTTGCAAAGGTAATGTGGGATATGATGGTCCCTCATCTATACTATAAGCTGGTCTCTCTGCTCAATTATTTGGATTTCGTACAGGTTGAGTAGGAATCTGAGTGGGTCTAGGAGGTTGTTGGTTAGATGGAAGTTGTAGTTGAGGTGGATTTATTGGTGGAGGAGCAGGCAATGCTTGTTGAGTATTTTGGGGTTGATAAACAACTTGTTGCTGAGGATATTGCTGATATGTTGGAGGACATTACGAATATGGCTGATGATATTGTTGATATGGCTGAGAATATGGTTGATATGGTTGAGGATATGGTTGATATTGTTGAGATGGTCTCCATTGTTGTTGTGGGTAATTTTGGTGCTACCATGGCATGGGTACATTCCAAGAATTCTGAGCATACATCTGATCTTGCGTAGGAAATTGCAAATTTTGGTTTGGAAACATACCTGCTGGAGGTGGAGGTCTTGGTTGCCATGGTCTCTTTGCGCCAATGAAATACACATTCTCCAAATCTGTGTTAGCTGCCACATTACAATTCTACAAAATCTTGACTTTAGAGCAATGAAATATATCATGATTTTCAGTACAAAAGGCACAAACTTGAATGTTTTCTAATGGGCAGTCTTTTAAGGCATGTTTCTTCCGGCATTTGGGACAAAAGACGACCATTAATTGATCTTCCTCTTCTTGTATTTTCTTGGCTTTCAAAGTGTCAATTTGAGTTCCTAAGGTACTTAATAGATCTGTTTTGAATTCTTCTAACAAATTTCCTATTTCAGCTCTTGTGACACTTGCTGAAGCTGATTTTGTGGCTTTGGATGATATGGCTCTTTTTCCATTTCTGGCTTTGCTTCTAGAATACTTTTCACATAATTCAGAAATTTCTTCGAAAGGTAAAATGGAAATATCACCTTTGCCCATCAAATTAAGACCATCTAAGTATTCCTCTCGATTTCCCTTCAAAAATATTGTTCAAATCAGATCAAAAGACATTGTTTTATGTTTTGATTTTTGCAAATTGTAAACAAATCGTTCCAAGTACTCCTCTAAATTTTCATCCTCTTATTGATTCATTCTAAAGATATCATCTTTAGAATCTTTCGATCTACAATAAGGTTGGTATTTCTTTAGGAATATTCTTCTCATGCCATCCGAACCAGTTATTGCATGTTCACCAAATCCCATGAACCATCTTAGTGTTGATGCACTTAATGATGCTGGGAAGAGTCTAAGCCTATGGGCATCATTTGTGTAACCATATGTTCGACATACTATGTCAAACTCAAACAAGAATGAATCTAGGTCTTCTGAAGCCATGCCATAAAAGTTTGGTAACACAAATGGAGGTATGTTTTTCATTTTTATTTTCTCATCATGATTTTCTCCTGGTTCTTGAATAGGAAATTTAAAGGTTGACTCTTCCTCCTCCCTTTGATCTTGTTGTTCAAGAGTGGGTCTTCTTGCTGATCCTCCTCCTTCCTCAGCCATTTTGATAGATTCCTCTATTGATTTAATTCCTTGTTCAGTGTCACTTGTTTCAAAGAGAAGTTATTCTAGAGATTGTTGAGTTATTTTACTACTTTCTCTTTTTATAGAGGATTCAGGGAGATGTTTCTTTTGTGATTCGTGTGCCAATAGGATTTGTCTCTCAATGAGTGTGAGTCTTTTCCCTGATTTCTGTTTATCCTCTAATTTTTATATGGTGACTTTCTTAGCTGGTGTTGTGTGTTCAATTTTTCCTAAAGGGTCTGCTCCTAGTGGTAGGTTATTTTTTGGGTGGGGGGTTTTTATGAATTTACCTTTATCATCTCGAGATCTAGACATAAGTAAACATGACTTCTAAAATGATGAATTAAAATTAAATCTATGATTTCATTCGTTTTTGTTTATTTTAATTTATTTTATATATATTTTTTAGAAATCCTCTAATTGCGCCTCCCCAACAACGACGCCAAAATGTAGTAACCAATCCAGGGGTCTAGATTAGACTAAATTTAATGTCAACCAAGCTAGGTAAACTTAGAGGCATGTGTCTAAAATCTATAGACCTAAAAGGATCTCATCTACCTAGATAAGTGTCTACTGTGAAAGGCTATAACACTCTTTTACAAGAGATTGGAATATGTTTTCTTTCACACTTTAAACACTCAGATCATCTAATTTAATTAACCGTTCTAAAAATACAGCCTGTTACTAGTCTGAGTTTTCAATCCTCTTACAAGGATATCATTCACAAAAACTCTTTCTCGGTAACACACTAAGCATCCTAACAATCAAATTCATGAAAACTAAAAACTCTTTTAAGCATACTAAAACTCAAATGCATGAAAACAGAGTCCACAGAGATACTTCGAAATTCAGTGCTCAATTAAATCTTTTACAAGATCTTGTTCAATAATTTAGCAATTGAAGTTTCAAGCTATCACCATGAATCATACAATAACACTCGCAAGAACTTCTAATTGAATTAATTAATTCACAAGCAAAGAAATGGCATCAAACGCTATTAAGATCTAAAGTCTAAATGCTATAAAAATGAAATGAAAGTATACCAATCCCCACGTAGGGCCCATCCACACGTTGATGGCACACTTAGAAAACTTCAGATGATGAAACTGTTAACACATAAAGCACTAGAATGATGAAACTCTGCTTGTGATTAAAGTCTGGAAATTAATTACATGCAAGAATAGAGTTCTGGTAACAATACGCAGTCTTACGTCTGCTCAATGTCTATTATCCTTCGTTCACTAACATTCCTTAAGGTTTACAATCAAATGTACATACATTATCACGCAGATGTTTCTGCTTTTACAGTCAAAAAGGCGATTTTTGTTTTTTTCTAATCAAAACTAATTTCTAAAACAAAACGAAATCAGTTTAGGTAACTTTGGCTTTTTGCTACTTTTATGACCAAAAAGGTTGGGTTTGACCGACATTGACCATATATCCAGGAGCTCCAGATGCGATGTTGAATAGATCTTTCACCATGTATGTACATCCTAGATCACGTCCCTATCCTCTGTTTTGATTTTTCTGCCATGCCACGTGTCACAACATAAACCAATTACAGGAAGTCATAACATCCCCTAATTTTATTGAAAATTTCCAATTTTTAACATAAAAATCCACAAATTAAATTTAATGTAAAATAACAATTATAATACTTAATTGATCAATTTCAATGGACTATGAGCGGTTTATGGGCGAAATTATAGATGAATGATGGACTTTTAGAAGAAAAGGATGGCAATAAAATAGTACCAACACACACCAATGTAGGAAATAGATCCTAACTACTAGGAACATACTCTACTTAGCAAGAATCACAACTAAGACAAGTAGGAGTTACATTTTCCAACACTACTTGAAATTAATTCTTTTTATCATTTTTATTTATATCAAATTTTACAAAATTATTTAATAAATTTTAACTTTAAATTTCAAACATTGTAATTCTAATTTAAATAACTAAAAAAATAAACATTGTATTCTAATTTAAATAACTAAACAATAAACATATAAATATGATATAAAAATAGATAATTAAAAAAAAAATGATTAAAACTTAATTATAAATATAAATCTATATCTTATATATATTTTCAGAATCAAACATGAATATAATTCTAAGTAAATATGAATTTATGTGATTAATAAAAATACAAATCATTATGAATTATTGAAATTTGAGTTATAAATATTATATATATTTTAAATTTCACATACTAAGTGATGTAAAATGGCTAACGTCCACTCGATAAACTTTGGTCTATCAAACTTGGATATTTTAAATATAAAAATATTGTTATTTTTAATTTAATATTTTTTACATATAATGTATGTTTGCATTGCTGTTGACATGTTTTATAATTTATGTGATTTTATCTATCTATCTCTATCCCTATATATATAGCTAGGTAATATTAATTTATATAGCGTAATTTAATATAAAATTATAAATATAATGCTTATAATAAAAAATTAGTATTTTGATTTATGTAATAAAATAGATTTATTTTGTAATTATTATTTATATTTCACTGATAGGTGTACATATTTCAGCCTCGAGTGGAAGTTGATTGATGGAATTTCATTTTTTAGATTTATCTGTTGCTCAAATATTCTTCGTCTAAGAGCATGATGGTTGGTTGCTATAAGGAGAGTAAAGAGCTGTGGAAATGTGACATTGCAGGATCAAAGCATCATCTAAAACCGAAGGGTGGGAAAGGTGGCAATCATGGCATGTCAAGAGCGAAGGCCATGTTACAAAATGAAATGTTTCATACTGAAAAGAAGAATAGTGTTTTAAAGATCAAAGACAACAACAGTTTATGGTGTTTCTTAGCTTAGTTTTGTTTTCTATTGTTGGACCAGTTCAATATTGTTCATTTGTGATTGTTTGGATTTGTAATTGAAACGGAGGGATATATTTTAATTTTTTTCTGGAATAGTCTACGTGTTTGGATCAGATATCATGGCGAGATGTATGCAGAAAGAGGAGGTCTTTGTGTGCAGACATACAAAGAAGTGAGTGGCAAGATGTTTGTGGTTGTTTGATATCTATACACAGCATATGATTTTGGTTTTATTTAAAAACAAAATTATTTTCTTGTTGTCTCGGCTCGTATATTAATAGCATAAAACTGGTCTCGAAATTGGTATAGGTGTGAATTCTATTGGTAATAATTCTAATGTTATTGTTGCAACGATTGGATGGAAAAACTCGTCAACAATACTGTGAAATTTACAATGAACCTTCTCATCGAAAATTTGTGTCATATGTCAGCTACCGAGTAAGAGAACACATTGTTTGTTTGTTTGGATATAGAATTTGTTATGAATTGTTTAGAAGATTTACGTTTGTTTTACATGTAATGTCTTGTAAAAAGAATTTAGGTTTGTTAAAAGAATATGGAGTTGGGTAAGGCTATTCTTTAGTAGATTGCTTAGCTATTCTTTAGGAGATTGCATGTTAAGCAGAAATTATAAGTAATTATAAGTAGCAACATGAAATAGAAGTTCTCTCTTTGTAATTAGATAGAACTTTTAGAGAATCAGTGTAAAGAGGGTGTCAAGAAAAGATTATGAAACATAAATGGGAAAGGAGGAAAGCAGAAAATTTTTGTTGAAAGGCTACAGATGAGCAACAATATATGTGCATGGAGGTGAGGTCAGATGAAGGGAGACCAAGGAATATTTAATTGAAATATAGATGATTTCAAAAATTAACTTGTTTTATGAAGAAATACAAGGAAAGTAGAAGAAAATGACTGCTAAGACGCAATTAACAGAAAAACAATATTTTAACTCTTGTTAGAGTTGAAGTCAGTTAGGTAGTCGAAAGGCAAGATGGAAAAGCATACAAGTTAATTATAGCCATGACCTTGATCCCAACATAGAAGGTCCTATGCATGGGAAAAATTTTAGGATTGGGAAGGTTGAGCAAAAGAAAAGGAAGAGAAAGTGATTTTTGGCATGGAAATTCATAAAAAATAATATTGTATTGGTGGTCGGAGGTGATGTCAGTGAGGATCTTGTTGCATAGAAGTTATTTCGAGGGGGACGTTGACCCCAATCTACAATGTAGTCAGTATATTTGCATAAAAAAAATATTTACTTTTTCTGTAATGTTATTTTCCAAGTGTTGTTAGTTGAAAAGATTTTCTTAAAAGAAAAATGAGTTTTTTTTATTTAATGCAAACTGTTTAGAAACTGTCTTAATATAATGTTTTTTTTTTTTTTTAAGAAATGTCTGCAAAGGATATTTTTTAGCATATTTAATACGATAATTTGCATGTTGAATATTATGTACAGATGAGTTATGGATATTGTTTTGTATGGGTTTGAATGATAATATTTTTTCCAATATTGCAACAACAACCAAGGCCAAAGATGCTTGGGATATTCTAGAAATGAGATACAGTTACATGGAGAACAACATTCATTGCAATTGTTAATAAATCACCCATTATAATAGGAGAAGTGGAAGATTTGGTATCGCAAGTGATTGTAGATGCTATGGAAGAATTTGCAGAAGGAGAAGAAGGTATAATAGACATGGCACAATTAGCATAACCATTATAGAGAAATCTATTGAAAAATCACAAAAGAAAGAAGTGAAAATTGTGAGACATAGAGTACCAATAATATAGAAAGTGAAGGCCACTATGCAAATACATTTGTGGAAGATGAAACTGAAGTTAAAGATGGTGAAATTGAAGCCAACTTTTTAGCAAGAGCAACAAGTTAGAAAAACATAGTGAAAGTTTAATTTAATTGTGAGGTTAAATTAGCATTTTTTAAAGAGTGGCATGGGAAATTGAAAAATGATGAGGAAAGTGAGTATGGAAAAGCCTTCATAATTACAATAAACAAAAGATGGAATGTGCCATTAGAGTTGTTGAAGTTATTGCAATAATAGAGGAGGAGATAAAAAAAAATGAAGATATTGTTTTTTATATTACACAAGTCAACGTAAGAGTTCAACAAATAGCATTTGAGATACAAGCATATGCAATAGAAAAAACTAGATGAAAATGACATTGCACTCAAACAAATATTAAAGATGAAGGCTAGAGTAAAGTTAAAGCTTAAAAAAACTTATGCAATATAAAGTTTAAAACAACTTACACCAACTCTAGAATTAAAACCCAATTTTTGATTTAATCTAAGCATTGTAATCCTAGTTAAGACTTAGATCAACACCCATGGTGATAATGAAAATGAGCATTGTAATGTGTTAATAACCCCTAGTTTTCTTGTAATATATGGTAATTCAATAGAATCCTAATTTGGAAATACATAGCTATAATTCTTATTTTAAATATCTTTCTAAAACATTCTCCATATTTTTTTAGAAGATTCTCCTTATCTATTTATTCTAGTACCCTCGCATTTTCATAACCACCATTGCACATAACAATCTGGAGTCTCCCATGCTTTCCAACTGGAAACAGAGAATCAAGGCCTTGTTTTGTGTTTTCCGGAATATCTCCATTTCTCATATCTACATGACTCAAAATGACAAGGCTAACAAACTTTAAAAGTCCAGCTCAATGTAGAATAGGATACACTATCAGTGCTTTTCCCACAAAAATTAGCTTGAGTCTGGTCACATCAAGCTATCAGAGACCAAGCTAATTTTTTTGTTCATCTTTAGGGCCGCAGTGTTTATAGTTTTGTCACGGTATCTTTTGACTTTTGCTTATTTTTTATTTCTTAATGTAAATTGTGTTCAATCTTATAGTTGAACTGATTTGTAACAAAACTATTGTTGAGAATTTTGGAATTTGCAACAAAATTATTGTGAGAATTTAGATTGTACTTTCTTTATTTATCATAATGAAAGTGTTTTTCCGTTGGACAAAGAAACCACCATTATGAGCATAGGGGTCTCATACTTAGCTAAGAATCGCTAAGAACCATTGATACCTCAACACATCAACTTCAATTCCATACATTAGGTCATAGATACATTGATCATTCAATTACAAGTATAATGGTTGAGCCAAATCTCTCTTCAGACATTCACCCCTGTGCCATATTCCAAGCATGAATGTGGGATCTCATATAAGACATCAATAAAAAACCATCTAGGTATTTTAGAGGCCATCCACCTCAACCCGTCAAATAGTGATTCCACCTCATAGGTGAACATCACAAATCCATCATCATATCGCTCTCTATCCAAGCCTTCCAGGGCTCCAGAGTGTTTTTCAAACCAAGGCTCTCAGACTAGTAACTCAACCCACAGCTTTTACCGAGATCCAAAGAATTTTTCCAACTGAAGCTTCAAGACTAATAACTCAACCCAAGCTAAGGAAACACAAAAACTAACCAAAAACACAACAATAAAAATAAACCCACAATCACCATGGTTATCGAGGAAATGGCAAGGCTAGTTAATCCACTGCCAATCTAGGCAATCCTCCATGCCAATGGCATATCACAACCAAAAATTCACATGCATATTCCATGTGTGCCAAATTAGTGAAGGAAACATATATGCAACTCGGTACCTACAAGAAAATTTGACGTAGCTACTGATCTTCATGTCGTCTTGTGCTTTCCTCCTCTTCCTTTTCCTTCTTTCTCCAAGAATCCAAGTATGCCACACCCTCCAAGAGTGTTCCAAGAAAACTCTAAGTCTCCAAGAATATGTGAGAGAGAGAGAGTAACGAGAGAGCTCCAAAACTAAACTAACAAAAGGTTACCAATTGATCCTCATAAGCCTTTTGATGAATGAGGCCTCTATTTTCTTCATTTTCCATTGTTTTCCTCCAATTTTTTCCTCACGTGCACCCTGTGACCTTTCACCTCCCTTATCTCCTAATTTCCATTATTTTCATAAATAATTGTGCCAAAAAATCCATTTTTCCTTTCCAAATCCTTAGGCATAAAGAATCACAAGTGATCCCCATCACTAGGATTTTTCCCAACATTCATCTTGGAATAAGAGTCCCATCGATCATGATTATTTTTTTTAACTTTTATTACATGGAATTTTTACTGGGGTTATTACAGAACCCTCCCCCTTGGGGGACATCGTCCTCAGTGTTCAATCACACATATACCTCAACAATCTGTTGAAAGAAACATACTGCGTATGGAGCTTTATAACACAACTCGATGCTATATTTACAATGAAAGAACTACTCAAAATAAAAACATCATAACCACAAGACAACATACCACATAGTGGAGCTTTATAACACAGCTCATTACGGTATTTACAATGATCATCCTGCTGAGTTCTAATCCACATGACATCATAACATCATGATAACATAACCACATGGTAGCATACTAACATGAAAAAATAATCATAATAACATGGCACCCATACTGCATAGTGGAGCTTTATAACATATCCCATGGCATTATTTACATCCATATCCATGTGTACATATAGTTGGAACCATTTAGTGGATGGATTTTGTAACAGCCCTCGTGAAAATTCCATGTATAAAAAAGTAAATAAAGGAAAAACAATAACCACGGTCAATGTGACACTTAGTCCAAGATGAATGCTCGGAGGAATCTTAGTGATGGGGACCACTTGTGATTGTTTATGGCTAAGGAAATTAGCAATGGCAATGGCCAAGGCTTTGGAATGGCAAAATGGAATTTTTCACACATTTATTTATGAAAATAATGGAAATTAGGAGAAAATGGAGATGAAAGGTCATAGGTTGCATGTGAGGAGGAAATTGAAGTAAAATAATGGAAAATGAAGAAAATAGAGGCATCATTCGTAAAAAGGCTTATGAGGATCAGTTGGTAACCTTTTGTCAGTTCAGTTTTGGAGCTCTCTCATTATTCTCTGTCTCTCTCTCATACTCTTGGAGACTTAGAGTTTTCTTGAAAGACTCTTGGAGGGTGTGGCATACTTGGATTCTTGGAGGAAGAAGGCAAAGGAAGAGCAGGAAAGTGCAAGAAGGCATCAATTAGCAGCTACATTTAGCATTGTCATTTCAATGTTATTTTACTGATATGAAGAGATGGTACGATTCTGGGCAGTGACCTAGGCTCTGGGCCTGAAAATGTGGCTCAAATACCAGAGTCACTAGCATAGCACTAACAGTTTTGGTCTTTGGTCACTGGCAGGCAAGCCTATGAGAGAAAATTTGTGTTGTTGGTCGCACTCATGCATATAGCATAGGAGCGACTAAGACTTAAATTTTCCAAAATATCAGTGGGACCCCAAGGCAAGTTTTCTAAAGTATTGTGTTGGTTCATGAGGGTCATGTAGCTCATAATTAATGTCTCTATGGTGTTTTTTTGTCGGTTCCACTTCCTTAACGTGATTCAGGAGGTTGAATCATATCATAGTGACCTCTTGTTGCATGTGTACCCAGGTTGACCGGTGGCTTGGGTGATGTGGGAGGATGGTGTTACAATCATCATCCATAGGGAGGATACCAAGAACTACATAACTGGAAACCATAGTAGAATAAAAATGAACGCCTAGGCTCATCAGGTCTCTTTGCATTCTAATCTTCCATAAATTGTAGTTCTCTCCAATGAAAAATGGAAGTTTAACCTCTTAACCAGCCATAATCCCCTCCCGATTTCTCCATTTTATGCAATTAAGCTACAACACAAGAGTCGACCCTAATACTAGTTACTAGAAACTAGTAAAACTAAGAGTGGGGTGAAATAGTATTATGGAAATATTTAAAAAAATTATACAAATAAAGTTTATTTAGAGCCAAGTTATCAATTCCATATGAAAAGAAACATGCATAAGGAAAACACAATCAACATCACATGAGAACACTTGGATTTTAGGTGGAAAACCCCCTCCTAGTCAAAAACCACCAAATTGTTTGTTGCTCCTTCTTATTATCTATTGCTTCAAAATGTTATCATTTACATACATCAGCTAGCCACCACTAGTAATGGAGAACTAACTCCTTGTTTTAAATGAGAATGTTGGCCACTACCAACTTAGAGCACCAACTCCTACAATGGACAAATTAGTTGTCACTTACCTTGAAGCCACAACTTCATGCACAAGAAATTATAGAGAAATAATGAAAATTTGAACTAAATCACTGTCCTGGCCTTCTCATATTTGTAATTACCTAAGATAGTTAAATTAGTAATTTTCTCAAGTGATGGAGCACTTTGAAGTTCTCTTCACACCCTCAAATTAATCCGGAACAATCATCTTGAATTGATCAAGGCACTCATTCCACTTAATGATGCATATTTCAATTTTAACCTCTTTTTGAAACTCGCTGGTCTTTCCGACCTTTACTTGGAAAATTCCAAACAAGATCATTGGAAAAGCATTTGAAACATCTGATTTGTGTGTGTAATTAATAGCAATCCTCATTTAGGCGATCGCCGCAGGGTTCTACATGGCAATTTTCAGCTACAACCGAAATCCTCACATTGCATCCTAGTAGTTAAAGGCTTATAGCTGCTTCAACATAGTATTTGTGCAACTAGGGAAGAGCATGCAACAAATGATATCATCCTTCCATAAAACTTGCAACTTACCTTTAGGGGGGTGGTTAGATGAGTGTAAAAAACTTCCACACACAACTTGACATCATGAGAACGTGTAGATGACTCAATATGACTCAATACAAGACATCAAATCAAAATTACAAGGATTTATCAAACTGATAGCTTAGCTTCAAAAGTGAGCTTGATACATCAAGGAAACATCGTATAGGCTTCCTAAGACTATGACAAATATGTACAACATCATGACAATCTTAAGAATACATAAATAAGACTCCATACAATACATAAAGACTCATGCTTCCATGACATACTATATGTGACATCAATGGGAACACCAACATGCCAACGATTTCTAATGAGTTTATATAGTCTCTATAAATTTCAGCAATTTTTAAGGTAGAATAATATTATACTATAAATTTAGGTGAATGATTTTTAGAAAAAAATGGAAACGACCAATTTTTTTAAGAGACATGGAAAATTATCACACTTGCAATATTAGCCCCTAAAAGGTTTCCTTCATTTTTCATTTTCATTTATGAATGGTTTATTAAAAAATAGATATTCCTTTCTTGTGCTAGAAGGAAGTTTTTTAGAGAGATATTTTTAATGTGATTTTGGATGTTGCATTAAACAGAAGAAAAAAAAATATTTGAATTATTAGATTCCATGTGGTGTGAAAGGTTTTATTCTTATATATCTCTTAGATTTATTTGGAGATTTTTTGGAATGTTGATTTTAATTAGTACATATAAAAATTATTTTAGAATAAAAAAAAGGAAATAAAAAAAGAAAATGTAATTAGAAAATGAAGTTCAAGTGCAAGTTTAAGAAAATGTCAACCAAAAAATAAAAGTAAAAACAAATGGAAAATGGGAGAAAATGATAAAATGGAAAAGAGAAAGGAGAAAAGGTAACAATAACAAGAGAAGTTGTTATTCTGTCGAGTAGTAGATTCAAAAAGATTGTCTTTTTTCCATTAGCAAAGGAATTATGAGTATGAAAATTTTCAAAGATTCTTATATTCTACCACTTTTTATTTTGTTGCAAAAATTATTCATTTTGGGCATTAAAATGAGAACCATATTACGTATAGATGAGTTATGGGTATTGTTTTGTATGGGTTTAAATGACAATACTTTTTCCAATATTGCAGCGATAGCCAAGGCCAAAGAAGCTTGGAGATATAGTGACAAGGAGAACAAGATTCATTGCAATTGTTAATAAATGACCCATTATAATAGGATAAGTGGAAGATTTGGTATCACAAGTGAATGGAGATGCTATGGAAGAGTTTCCGGCACTGGGAGAAGGTATAATAGACATCACTACAATTAATATAAACATTATAGAGAAATCTATTGAAAAATCACAAAAGAAAGAAGTGAAAATTGTGAGACATAGAGTACCAACATAATAAAGTGAAGGCCACTATGCAAATGCATGTGTGGAAGTGAAATTGAAGCCAACTTTTTAGCAAGACCAACAAGTGAGAAAATAGAGTAGTGAAAGTTAAATTTAATTGTGAGATTAAATTAGCATTTCTTAAAGAATGGCATGGAAAATCCAAAAATGATGAGGAGGGAAAAGCCTTCATAATTACAATAAACAAAAAAATGAAATGTGCCATTAGATTTTTTGAAGCTATTGCAATAATAGAAGAGGACATAAAAGAAAATGAAAATATTGATTTTTATATTACACAAGTCAACATAAAAATTCAATAAATAATATTTGAGATACAAGCATATGCAACAGAAAAACAATATGAAAATGACAATGCACTCAAAGAAATATTGAAGATGAAGCCTAGAGCAAAGTTAAAGCTTAAAAATAAAGTTATACAATATAAAGTTTAAAACAACTTGCACTAACTCTAAAATTAAAACCCAATTTTGATTTTAATCTAAGTATTGTAATCTTAGTCAAGACTTAGACTAGCACCCAGTAATGGTCATAATGAAAATGAGTGTTGTAATCCGTTAATTACTCTCAATTTTCTTGTAATGTCTATTAATTCAATAGAATCCAAATTTAGAAATACATAGCTATAATTATCATTTTAAATATCTTTATTAAACATTCTTCATCATTTTTTTTAGAAGATTCTCCTTGTCTATTTTTTCTAGAACCCTTGCATCTTCATAACTACCATTGCAAATAACAATCTAGAGTTTCCGGTGCTTTCCAACTGCAAATAGAGAATCAGGGCCTTGTTTTGTGTTTTCCAGAATATCTCCATTTCTCATATCTACATGATTCAAAACGGCAAGGCTGACAAACTTTCAAATTCCATCTCGACGTAGGACAGGATACACTGTCAGTGCTTTTCCCACGGAAATCAGCTGGAGTCTGGTCATATCAAGCTATGAGAGAGTAGGTAAATTTTGTTGTCAATCTTTAGGGTCGTAGTGTTTATAGTTTTGTCACGGCAAGGCTGACAAACTTTCAAAGTCCATCTCGACGTAGGACAGGATACACTGTCAGTGCTTTTCCCACAGAAATCAGCTGGAGTCTGGCCACATCAAGCTATGAGAGAGTAGGTTAATTTTGTTGTCAATCTTTAGGGTCGTAGTGTTTATAGTTTTCTCACGGTATCTTTTGACTTTTGCTTTTTTTTTTTTTTTTAATGTAAATTGTGATCAATGTTACAGTTGAACTGATTTGTAACAAAACTATTCTGAGAATTTAGATGTGGAAATGTAATCTTAATCTGATGATTGTACTTTCTTTATTTATCATAATGAAAGTGTTTTTTCCTTGGACAAAAAGACCACCATTTCAAATAAATTTGGAAAGCTTATATTCTCAAGAATCTTCAAAAGCCCATGTCCCACGTCGAGCTTCGAAAGCTTATTCCAACCGATATTTACAGGGGCTTTAGCATAGAATCCCAAAGCCTTATGCCTGGGCTTTAACATAGAATCTTCAGAATCCCGTCTCACATAAATTTGGACCTTTAAATTGAGTTTTTTTTGTTTCTTTCTTTCGGGGAAAGGAATTGAAAAACAAAATCCGTCGATTTGGATTCTAAAACTGAGTGGTTTCTCTCATAAAAAAGAAATTGAAAAATAAAATCTATCGTTATACGGCAGCCCCACGATGACGTACTCAGCACATATGTCCCTTATGAGTGTCGCGAGCCATACGATGTTCTTTTGGGAGTTGTCTATAATGCGACTTTTTGGAGATTCCGGTGACGGAATCCGGCGGAAGAAATGAGGTTAAATCTTGATTTTTAGCAGTTAAAATGGGTTTTTAACTGCATATTTGGATTCAGCGCCTGAAAAACCCCTGGGAGCCATTGATTGTGCAGAAACTAGCTATCAAACTTGGGATTCCAATGAATTGCTGTCGGATTTTGACCAGAAAAATCCGCCGGAAAGACTTTCAAAAAGTCGCGTTATAGACTACTGCCTTCTTTTGAGTGGAAAGAGTTGACAGGTCGTCTAATTGGCCAATCGAATCAAATCGAATAAAATATTAAATGATGTGATATTGAGGGGCTGAAATTCGCTGACTTTGCCGCAGTTTTCTCAGTGTTACTGAGGGTCTGAATATCGTGTAACTTCAGTGACCATAAGCATATTTCTGTTAAAAATGCAATGTTTGTATTAATAAAAGAAACACTCATGGGTCAGCGCTACAACTCTACGAAAGAGAGTCTGAACCAGGGGAGTCTGCCTGTGCACAAAGTTCTACACTGTCCATATACATCACACATTATATAGTAATCATGGATTTAGGGAAGTTAGAAGCATACCTTAAGAAATAGAAGTTGATTCTCATCCTGCCGTACAGTGAAGCAATTCACTATTCTAAGATATTCTCCATTATCTCTAACACTCCCCCTTAATGGAGAAAGGGTTCACAAATATGCCTAACATCTCCTGAAATATTTCAAACTTAATTTTGCCAAGAGGCTTAGTGAAAATGTGTGCAACATTATTACATGTATTACAATATACAAGATGGATTTCTTTTGATTGCACTTTCTCCTTGACAAAATGGAATTGTGTATCAAGGTGTTTAGTGTTCTTGTGAAACACCGGATCCTTTATGTAATAAGTTAGAGTCATTATCTAAAAGTGTGAAAATCCAACTGCGCTAGAAATGTACACGACCACAAATGGAATTATGTATCAGGGTGTTTTGTGTTCTTGTGATTCACCTAATCCTTTATGTAATAAGTTAGAGTCATTATCTAAAAGTGTGAAAATCCAACTGCGCTAGAAATGTACACGACCATAGATTCTTTTATATCTGTTGATTCTTTATGTAATAAGTTAGAGTTGTTATCTAAAAGTGCGAAAATCAGTATGTAATTTCTTATATATGTAACTGTTAATGAATAATAAAATAGTGTGAGAACTGTATTGTGCAAAATCACACTCTGTTCTATTTTTCCAATATAGAATATATGTAATTGTTAATGAATAATAAAATAGTGTGAGAATTGTATTGTGCAAAATCACTCTTTGTTCTATGTTTCCAATATAGAATTGTATTCAATGGACACTCATGGCCCATAAAATTCACAGCAGCAATTTCCGAAGTGGTACTTTATGAGTTTGAGTTTTCATTTGCAATGATACTGTTATGGTGATTGGATACCTCGAGCAATACTAGTCCAATTACAGCATTGCACACACAGTCAAAGGAATCTAGTTCAACAACCATCAAGTCGACACTCAAGTTGTCTCCGAATCAAAAAGAGATTTGGTGACTTGCACACTTTACTCTACCTCTGATAAAGCATGATAACATCATTATACTTAAAAATCTTAAAATGATATTTTAAGAAGTTAATCGACAAACTGTTGTTGAAGATAATGCTTAAAATAAAGCTATGTAATTGCTGACAAATTAGCCAAAAAAAATTGTGTTCTGAGTTATCAGAATTATGACAGCAAATTTATAGATGTAGTCAGTGATCATTCAACAAATTATTAGGGACAATAGATTAGTCAAATAATGGATAATCAAATTAGAGATATGTGGGCTATATAATAATGTATTCATTGATCCTATGAAAATATCAAATTCCAATGAGAGTTTAGTTCATGGATTGAGAATCAGACTTCTTTTATTTTTTTTCATTGGTTTTGTTTATGTTTTCATATGCATGCTCTTGCTAGACTTAACTGGTATCAGAGCTAGGTTAAGAGAGTTGATTTATATGTAAAGTGTGTGTTGTTGGCATGAGGTTTCAAAAGTTTGTGAATTCCATTTGCAAGAGTTTTTCATAATTTTGTGAAACGTGTGCAGATTCAATTTATTGGTGGGAGTGCTTAGCAGTTAGCAATAATGGCCAACAATATGAATATTTCGTAGCCACAAATACCAATGTTTAAAGGTAAGAACTTTGATTTTTGGAACATTAAGATGAAAACATTGTTTCTCTCACAAGATTTGTGGGATTTTGTAGAGAATGGAGATATAGAACCAGATGCTCACACACTTGCCCGCTGGAGTCAAGACCAAAGAAACCAGGTAAAGGAAAATCGTAAAAAAGATTCAAAGGCTCTCTTCCTAATTTAGCAAGTAGTGCATGATTCTATTTTTCCTAGACTAGTTGGAGTAACAAAATCAAAGGTGGCATGGGATGCTTTGCAGCAAGCATATCAAGGAATTGATAAGGTAAAAATTGTTAAGTTGCAGTCATTAAGAAGAGAATTTGAAACCTTGTACATGCAAAACTCTGAATTTATTCAAGATTTTCTCACTAGAGTTATGGGTATAGTGAATGAAATTAGGTCTTACGGAGAAGATTTAAAATATCAAAAAATTGTTGAGAAGATTTTAAGAAGTTTGCCTGCAAAATTTGATGGGGTTGTTATTGCTATTGAGGAGTCTAAGGATCTAACTCAATTGTCTGTGAATGAGCTAATGGGGTCTCTTCAATCTCATGAACAAAGAATCAATATATCTTCTGAAAAATCTATTGAGCAAGCTTTTCAAGCAAGAGGAAATATTTTCAAAGACAAAAGTGGTTCCTCTCTTGAGGAAAGCCAGAGCACTTTTGGAAGAGGAAGAGGAAGAGGACAAACATACAGAGGAGGTAGAGGTCGAGGAAGATTTGTTTCTGCATACAACAAAGGAAGAGGTAATGATGACACTAATGGAGGTAAAAGATTTAATAAATTCCAAGCTCAGTGTTTTTATTGTAAACGATTTGGCCATTATGAAAGAAATTGTTGGAAAAAACAAACACAAACAGCTAATTTCTCTTAAGAAAAAGAAGAAGTTGGCACTTTATTCTTAGCTTTTAATTCAACTAATAATGTTTCCAAAGAGGTGTGGCTTATGGATAGTGGTTGCAACAATCACATGATAGGAAACAAAGATGGATTTGTAGAGATAGATGAATCTACAAAATTTGATGTACTATTGGGAGATGACAAGCCAGTTGAAGCTAGAGGTAAGGGAACAATTGATGTGAAGACAAAACAAGGAAAACCGAAGCACATTAATTATGTTTTATATGTTCCTGGTCTAGCACATAATTTGTTGAGTGTGGGGCAGCTCCTTGAAAAGGGATATTTAATTGTTTTCAAGGAAAAGCAATGCATAATCTATGATAAAAATGATCACAATAAAATTATTGCTAAGACAAATATGCTGCAGAATAGAATTTTTTCTTTCAATCTCCCTTGTGAAGCAAGTACAACATTAAATGTTGCTTATCATGATAGTTCCTAGCTATGGCACATAAGGAATGGACATTTGAATGTGAAAGGCTTGAAATTGTTATCTAACAAGAAAATGGTCAAAGGGTTACCACTTATTAGTTCCACTGATAAAGTCTGTGAAAGGTGTATTCTTGGTAAGCAACATAGAGATTCATTTCCAGTAAGAAAATCATGGAGAGCAAGTAAACCACTAGAACTAGTGCATGCATATATATGTGGTCCCATGCAAACCTTGTCTTTCAACAAAAATAAGTATTTCATTATTTTTTGTGGATGATTTTAGTAGAAGAACATGGGTATATCTCATTAAAGAAAAATCTGATGCATTTGTTATATTTCAACAATTTCAAGCTCCTGTGGAAACGAAAAGTGGTTATTGTCTAAAAACATTATGCATAGATAGAGGGGGAGAATTCACTTCTAATAAGTTTGATTCTTATTGTAAAATGAATGGCATTCAAAGGAAATTGACAGCTGGTTATACTCCACAACATAATGGCATTGTTGAATGTAAGAATAGAACAATTGTTGAGATGGCTAGGAGCATGATGAAAGGTAGAAACCTTCCAAATATTTTTTGGGCTAAAGCTATAGCTACATTTGTTTATCTCCTTAATAGATGCCCAACAAGAAATGTGAAAAATATTACCCCTTATGAAGCATGGTGTGGAAGAAAACCCAATATTTATCATTTAAGAGTCTTTGGTTGCATTGCCCATGCTCATGTTCCTACTAAAAAGAGAAGAAATATTGATGATAAAAGTGTGAAATCCTCCTTCATTGGATATTGTAAGGAAACCAAAGGTTATGGATTGTACAATCTACAAACTGAAAAATTAATGATTAGGCGTGATGTGTTATTTGATGAGAAAGAAGAATGGCAGTGGAATCATAATATGAAGAAACAAACTTCAAGTATTGTTGTACAAGAAGATGAATATTTTGTTTTTGCAAATCCATCCAGTAATCAAAATGCTTCAGAGGCCACATCCACTCCAACATCTTTTGCTACTTCAAGTCTTGAATCAAGTCCAAGTCCTCCTCCAAAAAGGACAAAATCTTTCAATGAAATTTCTGGTTATACTAATTTTGCTTTGATGTCTCAGATTGAAGTAGAACCAAGATGTTTTGAAGATGCAGTAAAAGAGTTAGTTTGGTGCAAAGAAATGGATGAAGATATTGTAACAATTAAAAAGAATGAAACATGGGAGCTTGTGGATCCTCTTACTGAAAAAGAAGTCATTGGGGTGAAATGGTTGTATAAAATCAAGTATGCTTCTTATGGATCAATACAAAGACACAAAGAAAGGTTAGTAGCAAAGGGATATCCTCAACAACCAATTATTGACTACAATGAAACATATGCTCCTATTGCAAGATTTGATACAATCAGAACCATTTTGGCATTGACAGCACAATATAAATGGTTAGTTTTATCAATTTGATGTTAAATCATCCTTTCTAAATGGTGAGTTGAAAGAAGATGTATATGTTCACCAAGCCCAAGGATATGAAGAAGCAGAAAATGAATTCAAAGTCTACAAACTGAGAAAGGCTCTTTATGGGCTTAAACAAGCTCCAAGAGCATGGTACAATAGAATTGACACTTATTGTTTGAAAAAGGGGTTTAATAGAAGTGAAAATGAACACACATTATATCTCAAGTCAAACGATAATGATATAATAATTGTGTGCTTACATGTAGATGACTTGATATACACATCTTCAAGTGATTTATTAGTGGAAGAGTTCAGGGATGCTATGATGACTGAATCTGAAATGATTGATTTGGGTTTGCTCCATTAATTTCTTGGCATAGAAGTGACGCAAATGAATGTGTAGAATTTTGTAGAATTTTTCCTACAAATCAACTAGCTTTGATATCATATAGAACTTTTTCTAGAAATCAGCTAGCTCTGATACCATGTAGAAATTTCCCACTTGTAGATCAACCTGGTAATGCAATGTACTAAATAAAAACACTTGATCTACTTCTACAAACAATTTAGCGGAAGATTAATCAACCATGAGCAACATCAATAAGAACACATATAACTAATAAGAAGGAATCAATCACACATAACACAGAAGAATTTACCCGGGGAAAGCACCTGCCTAAAACCCCATCTTTGTATTATCATACAAGTGGAAATATAGTCTGAATTAGAGAAAGCCTTAGCTTGGAAGCTATCCAACTCTCAGTACAGTCCCTCTACTACTTATAGACAGTCAAAGGTTTCTCACAAACATTCTTCTTTGCCCTCCAAGCCTCCTATTTCCTTGTGCAGTTTCCTTGGGGTCTAGTGTTGTCACCTATGTGAATTGGCCTCTTCACACACTCACTAACCTCTTATCTAACTACACAAACTTTAAGGAGATAAATCATCATCATGGATGAGCTTCCTTTATAGAAAAAAGATTCATCCAACTAATAGTACACTGTCCCACATCTGATCTCAATTGGGTCTCTGGAAGAACTGACATGCATCAGTTATCCATGAGTGAATACACAGTTATCTGCAAATAATAGTTGTCACATGCATGCAAGAATCAACAAACTATATCTCATTGATTTAACAACTTGCTAAATTAATCTAACTGGACTTGACTAAGTTAAACTAAGTCAACTAATCATCTCGATATAGAACACATCCTTAATTCCTCAATCAGTGGAGCAAATCAAGGACACATTCCCCAATCAGTGGAGAAATTATTGCATGTTCTCACAAAGACTTCACGTTTGATTTTCCTTAACTAACATGGAAAGTTAATTAATTAATATTCCAAACTGCTGGTAAGACTAAATTCGAATTTACTTCCTATAAATAGACCAGGGACTATTATAAATAGGAATCCACAATGCACTGCTAACAATAGAACTTCTGTTTTTAGCACTTCCATTTTTCATTCCATGTTGCCCAATCTAGCACTGATGCCCAAACTTCTATTTTTAGCACTTCTATTTCGATCAATTTCTTGTTACCAATTTTCAACACTCCCTCTCAACAAGAAAGGCTTCCTCTCGAACCCAACCTTGTACCTTTGGAATGTTTTGCATGCAACACAACTACCAATTGTGGTTGCTCCAGCAACTCTCGGAACAAAAAAAAAAAAACTCCCAACTGACCACTCTGTTGGGCTAGAAACATACTCTGATGTTGAAGCTCTACCTGCTGCTGACAAGTGCTCCCTCTTTGACCTCTACGCTACTGCAACATCTCCATGCATCTCTCACTGTTTCACCCTTCTCTGTGCTACCTTGCACAGTGAAACACACTTGTGCCTCTCACATTGTTGTAGCCTGCATGCTCTGCGTTGTCCTGGGATTCGCTACATTGTATCTCTCTTTGCCACTCCATCCACATCTGTCTCTATCCAATAAGTCAGTTCCTACTACTCCACATCAAGGTTGTCGTAGCAAGGTCTCATCCAAGAGGTTGGGTACCTCAAGGATCCTGCTCCTCATCCTTGGGACGATCACTCTACATCGCCCCACCTCCTACCTAGAGGTATCGTTGCATCTGATCCCTCATCCCACCTAGCTCGAAGTTTCCCTACTGAAGGTCTCTGCATGAGTAGATGTATCTACTTGATCTCCTCTTAGCTTCTCTAGTTGTAGCTGCTCCACAACCCCCTGAAGTTGTTGCATCGATCGTGGCTTCTGCACAATTGTCTGAGACTTCTTTTGGCACTGCATATTGAGAGGTAATATACTCTCTTTCTCAACCAACAAGTCTCTAACCTTTTCGTTGCTCCTTAAGGCTTTACATGCATCTTGTACCTCAAGTGCATAAAGGTTCTTGGCTAGCACACCAATATATTTCCACTTTCCCACCGTCACAATTTTTTTTAGAAAAAGAGATGATTTTAAATCAGCGATATCTCCCTCATCGGAACTCCAATTCAACCGATTGTTTTTTTGATTTTGGGTACTTTTCTACAAGGAATCCAAATCAGCTATTTATTTTTGAAAATTTAGTACAAAAATTTTCAAATCTGCTCTCCAAAATCTTGGCTCAAAACTCAAAACTTTGGAATCTCCTCTCAGTATATTGTTCTCTCCCTGATCACTTGTGCTCTGAGACCATGCAAAAATTTGTAGAATTTTTCCTACAAATCAAGTAGCTTTGATATCATGTAAAACTTTTTCTACAAATTAGCTAGCTCTGATACCATGTAGAATTTCGTAGAATTTTTTCTACAAATCAGCTAGCTTTGATACCATGTAGAATTTTTTCTACAAATCAGCTAGCTCTGATACCATGTAGAAATTTCCCACCTGTAGATCAACCTGGTAATGCAATGTACTAAAGCAAACCACTTGATCTACTTCTACAAACAATTTAGCAGAAGCTTAATCAAGCATAAGCAACATCAATAAGAACACATATAACTGATAAGAAGGAATCAATCACACATAACATAGAAGAATTTACCCAGGGAAAGAACCTACCTAAAACCCCATCTTTGTATTATCATACAAGTGGAAATATAGTCTGGATTACACAAAACCTTAGCTCAGAAGCTACCCAGCTCTCAGTGCAATCCCTTTGCTGTTCATAGACAATCAAAGCCTTCTCACAAACCTTCTTCTCTGCCCTCCAAGCCTCCTATTTCTTTGTGCAATTTCCTTGGGGTCCAGTGCTACCACCTGTGTGAATTTGCCTCTTCACACACTCACTAACCTTTGATCTAACTACACAAACTTGAAGGAGATTTTTAGCACTTTCTAAATTTAGCATTTCTTGTTGCACACATTTTAATAGAATGATGAAGTTTTTATTTCACAAGAAAAATATGTTTCAAATCTTCTTAAAACATGGAAAATGGGAAATTGTAAACCCATGAGCACACCCATGAATACAAATGAAAAATTTTATGTAGAAGATGGAGCTGAAAAGGTAGATGCTCAATCCTATAGGAGTCTGGTAGGAAGTCTTTTGTATCTTACTACCACTAGGCCTGATATTATGCATGGAGTACGCTTGATTTCCATATTCATGCAAATTCCAAGTAATATTCATTTTGGAGCACCAAAAAGAATTTTAAGATATGTCTGTGGAACAAGAAATTATGGAATTCGATATACTTCATCAAATAATTTTGGGTTGGTTGGTTATACAAATAGTGACTGGGTTGGATGTTTTGATGATAGAAAAGCACTTCAGGTTATGTATTCAACCTTGGATCAGATGTAGTGTTATGGTGTTCAAAGAAGCAACCAACTATTTCATTGTCTTCTACAGAGGCAGAGTATATTGCAGCAGCAATAGCAACGTGTGAAGCAATTTGGTTGAAGAAAGTATTGTTAGATCTAAAACAAGAACCAAAATATGCCACAACTATTTACTGTGATAACTTGTCTACCATTGCCATAACTAAAAATCCAATGTTTCATAATTGCACCAAACACATTGATATCAAACATCATTTCATAAGAGACTATGTGGCAAAATGAGAAATTCATATAAAGTTTTGTACAACAAATGAACAACTTGCAAATATATTTACCAAAGCACTACGTAAAGGGAAGTTTGAATACTTAAGGGATATGCTTGGAATCACCTCATTAAGCATTAAGGGGGAGTGTTGAAGATAATGCTTAAAATAAAGCTATGTAATGGCTCACAAATTATCCAGCAAATTTTGTGTTCTGAGTTATCAGAATTAGGACAGCAAATTTATATATGTAGTCAGTGATCATTCAGCAAATTATTAGAGACAGTAGATTATTCAGATAATGGATGATGAAATTAGAAATATGTGGACTATATAATAATGTATTCATTGATCCTATGAAGATATCAGATTCCAATGAGAGTTTAGTTCGTGGATTGACAATTAGACTTCTCTTATTTTTGTTCATTCGTTTTGTTTATGTTTTCATATGCATGCTCTTGCTAGATTTAACAACTGCATCATTCTGAGTCTAAATGTTGTTTTCTTTCTCTTCTGAATCTGATTCCTCCTATTTGAATTCAGACCCCATCATGTGGTTTTCTTGCGAGGGAATCACTCATTATTATTTTGAGTACTTACCAGAGATTCCACAACTGGCCCAGAACTCCTATTAATACGAACACAGCAGGTTATCCAATGCAAGCTGATTCCATCAGTCCTTTTTGGGAACGTGACTTGCAACGCCTCCCTTAGCCCCTCTTGTATCCAATCCTCTCAAAGCTTGGTATTTATGTCAATTTTGTTTTCCTTGAACACAATTTGATATATTGGGCATTTTAAGATGAAATCTGTACTGGATTTTCCCATTGGGTTCCTCGATTTCAATAGTCTTAACTCTGGATATTTTTATCTGTTCCTATGACATTTCAAATAATTGGGTCATTGTTGTTTCTACAATTCTATTAAATCTGAATACAAAATTTGGGACTGGCTGGTGTTTATCTAATATTATATAGTCCCATCAATCTTTTGTCTGCATCAATTGATCAGTAAGGTCTTTGTTTTTAGTCACAAAGTCTATTAGTTGTGTCCTTGCATTTTGTCACAAAGTCAAAGTTGGGTATTCAATTTTTGTTTTGTTACATGCTAATATTGTTGAAGGGTTATTAGAACATATTGACTAGGGTCTTAGTTTTCTATATTCTTAAAGTTAGTATAACTCTCCCAACTGCAGCATTCGTCTCCATCTGTAAACACTTTCATTGAACTCGTTGTGCTTGGTGTCATTTCCACGCCTAATTGTACCATGGCTAGACAATCAACTGCTTCATTAGGAACTCATTCTTTCTGGACTTCCAAGCAAAACAAATAGTTTGAAATGGTGTTAGCTCTCTATGGAAAAGGCACTCCTGACCGTTGGCATCATGTTGCTTCCAAGGTTGATGGGAAATCCCCGAAAGAGATCAAAAAACATCACGAAATTATGTTAGAGGACTTGAATTGTATTGAGGCAAGAAAAGTGCCATATCCCAACTACATATTGTCACGGAACTCGGGATAGGGAGCACGTTGCAATGGGTAGAAGAGGTGAACAAGCATCTCTAAAATTTCTCAGTCCTTTGCATGTATTTTGCAAAATTGTTATTATTATATATGACAATTTAGTAACATTAGTGATCTAACATAGCCTTAATTTTCATCCAATCACTGAAGAATGATTGAAACTTTCCAGTTTTGGTTTTGAAATAACAGTTTTCTTTGCTTGTGAATTAGCAATAGGAATTTACCATTAGAGGTTTCGTAGATAAAAAAAATCCTCATGAATCTCACTATTTTTATTCATGTGCAACTCGTTTTGCTTATCAACTCTTGAATCTCAGTATCAGGAATTCCTTTGACATTGAATTCATTCTTGCTCTTTTTGAATATTTCTCTAATGAAAATCTTCCTCGGAGTGACATATGACTATGTTATTTTATATTGAATCTTACTCCCCATCTTTTCTTTTGACTTAATCACTTAAACTATATGCATCAGGTGGGTTCGTATTGGATTTGTATAACAAAGATTTTGATAAAAACATAAGAGACAAAATATATAAACTATATCCAAGTGAGGCACTTGGAGAGTGTACAAACACTCATACATGCACTATACCTCACACACTATACCTTGAGTCAGATGAGCCTCAAATATATAGGCTTTCAAAATAACGGGTGGTTTGATCCACTCCCTAACAAATAGGATCTCAATCCTATTCTAAAGCAACAAACACTTAAGCATAGAAAAGCTAACTTTCTCTATTAATGCTAACACTCGCCCTTAATGGAGAAAGGGTTCACTAGAAAAACTCAAATGACATATGACACCTACTAGTCTCAATCTCAGCTAGGTTTACAATGGTAAAAGACATACCTTTCATTTTTGTCTTCTTGCAGGAGAGCCCATACTTTTTCATTTGTGGATGAAGCTTCATCTTCACTTTCTTTTCCATTTGATATTGCAGGTTCTTGGGATTCTTCAATTGCTTCTTCTTGTCTCCAATATCTGCACAAAAAACAATGTTGGATTTATAAAGAGGACCACATTTGCTTTTATCTTCCTGCTCCTTCACGAGAGCTTTCATTTCTCCATCTCTCCCTACTCCATCCATTTTTGTTGTCATAGTTATGCCTTCAACCTCTTCACTCAGTTCTGTTGCTATAGGCATGTTCTGTATTTGATCTGTATGTGAGGATAGGCCTTCCTTTTCACCAAACAGTAATTCATCAATCAAATGTTTTTCAAACATCAAATTGGTCCACTCATCATGAGCTATTTCAATTCAATATTGTTGGTCTGTGTATAGTTTAAGCACTTCAACTCTTTGGAGAGGTTGAATTTTGCTAAGAAACCCTTTGAGATTGGTGAATTTACATGTCAAGGCTTCAACTTGACTACCCCAAGGATATGCATATTTTCTCCATCACATTTGCAAGCTTTGGTAATCCTGTAGGAGAGGTATGGCTATTGTTTCTCTGGATGACGGCACTCAGTGATCACATATTGTAAGTGCGAGTAGTTGTTTTGGGTGGATGGAAAAGAGCTAGTTTGAGAGATCCAACTAGTATGAGTTTTTTTATTCTTGCTGCTGACAGTTCTTTAGTATCTATGGCTATAGAAAGTGCAGTGGGAAATAAACTATTCTTAGTTGAAGTTTTTTTTGCGTGCTTGATGCAAGGGAGAAAATAGAAGGAGAAATAGGTCAACAAAGTAAATTGAAAGAGTCTCATAGAAATCTAAGGAGAAATCATTAAAGGAGAAATGCAAAATATTGTTATGCATCAAAGGAGAAATCAAAGGAGAAATCATGCAAAGGAGAAGGAGAGATTTCATTTCTCCATCTTTCCCTACTCCATCCATTTCTACTGTCATAGTTATGCCTTCAGCCTCTTCACTCAGTTTTGTTGCTGCAAGCATGTTCTTCATTTCATCTGTATGTGAGGATAGGCCTTCCTTCTCACCAAACAGTAATTCATCAATAAGATTTTTTTCAATCATCAAATTGATCCACTCATCATGAGGTATATAAGTCTCATCAAACTTGATTTCTACATCTGAAATTTTTTTAGGTTCTACAATAATTGATGTGTTTTCATCATCACAAGTTTTGGTTACAGACACACATTCATCACCCATCATTGCATCTTTAGCTTCACAATCAAATATGGGATCATTTTCAAGAGAAATATTTTCAGCATCATTGCCCTCATTCAAACAGTATTTCATTTCTAGAACATCCCATAAGAATTTTGTACTAAGAATCTCTCATATTCATATATTATGTTGAATATGATGTTGTCACCTAATGCAAATGTTATGAGACTTAATGTTGATGCCTCTCCACTATCATTAATAACATCTTCAACATAATCCAGTAAATTTACCTTCCATAAAACTGTTTTCATTTTATTTGCCCATATTTCATAATTCATAGCTAAAAATGATAGTAAATTTCACATTAACCATTTAATAATCTCACCAAATTCCAAATCTGCATCTTGATCAGCTACTAGTCCATCACTGTCAACCTAAAACACATCACTAAATTCAGCAAAACAATATTTTTCATTTCTCCTTTAATGCTTTCTCCTTATATTTCTATGAGACTCTTTCAGTTTACTCCCCATTTCTCCTTCTATTTTCTCCCTTGCATAAAGCATGCAAGAACACTTCAACCAGGAATAGTTCGCTTCCCACTGCACTTTCTGTAGCCACAGATACTAAAGAATTGTCAACAATAATAATAATAAAAGAAAAAATCGTACCAGTTGGCTCTCCCAAACTAGCTTTGATACCATGATAAAAATAGAAGAGACAAAATATATAAACTATATACTAACTTGGCTCTCCAGATGAGATACCTAGAGAGTGTACAAACACTCATACACGCACTATACCTTGAGTAAGATGAGCCTCAAATATATAAGCTTTCACAATATCTGGTGGTTTGAACCACTCCCTAAAAAATAGGATCTCAATCCTATTCTAAAGCAACAAACACTTAAACATAGAAAATATAACTTTCTCCATTAATGCTAATAGATTTTAAGAATCAATATACTTTGGCTTTAGATCTGCAGAGTGCAATGTTTGAAAGGAACTTATTCAGTGACATTCTCACCTTGGGTGGAAAAGCCTGCATTAGTTATATACAAATATAACGGCCAACCCTGTAACAATCTCCAAATTTCTCGCATTCCCTAGGTAACCTCTTGACTAACTTTTATAACAATTGTTTTTTTATCATCATCGCAATTCATGCATACTAGGATATTTTTTGAAGTGAAATTAACTTTTTGACTTCTGAAGCTGAAAATCTTAATATATATTAATATCAACCATAAACTATGTAACAATTTCAAGATTCTCTCTTTTGACTGACCTTTGCTTCATTACAAAGTATTATTTTTCATCACAAGTCTTTATAACTCCAAAATGAGCTTCAGTTCTTTAATTGATCAACAAAAATTTGATTTGACATGACTTAATTACAATGAACCTAGTGAAAGGTATTTAACCTTTTTTTACTAGAAACTCACCTAGCTTAAAATTCCTTGACATGCACACACTTACCAAATTCAACCTTTCCAAATATAGAGAGAACTCAAACTACTAATATTAGACTTGACTTAACTCATACTGACTCAACTCAACTAGGACTCTAAATCTAGAACTCAACTAGCACTCTAAATCTGTACTACAATCCATGCATAGGTAATTATTATTTCCAACACTCCCCCTTAATTATGACCATATGACTCAACATAATTCAAACTATGCCTATTAGGCTTACAATACAAATTGACTCAATAATCACTCAAACACAATCCATGTGTAGGTAATTATTATTTCCAACACTCCCCCTTAATTATGACCATATGACTCAACATAACTCAGACAATGTCTGTTAGGCTTACAATAGAAATTGACTCGATAATCACTCAAACAAGTGTGTTGGTCTTTGTCTCAACTAAGCCTACAATGACTCGAAAAAATTGACAATTTTTCATTTTCTTTTTCTCTGCTTTTAGATTCTATATCCTCGAAACTGCTTTATTCTTAGTTATGTTTTTTTGTTGTAGGCTCCATATTTCTTTACCTGCTTCTGTTGCAATTTTTCTTTGACTTTTCTTGAATTTGTGTTGAAACACAATCTAATATTATCTTCTACACCTTCCTCTTCAAATATTTGTTCAACCATGGATTGTTTCCACAACTCTCTATCTTCAAATTGTCTTCTTCACTCTGTTGCTTGTGCTTCATGTTCCTGTCTTTCTTTCTCCCATATTTCTTGATAGCATAATCTTATCTCTTCTTGACTCCATTGCTGAAAATTTGTTTCGATGTTTTCTTCTTTTTCTCCAAAAACAACCATATCGTTCTCTTCACTTTCATTATCAGGTACTGCTTCTTTTTTCCTATACTTTGCACAGTCAAGATCAATGTTAGAAATACCTTCTTTATGCTCTACATTGAGAGCTTCCTTCTCTTCCTCTTCCTTCTCTGCCTTATCTTCCACTTGTTTACAAACCTTTGTTGCTCCAAAGAGGTTGTTTTCTGCTTGGCTTCCGGACACAAGTGTGCTTCTCTCACCAAATAACAACATATCAATAAGAGCTTCTTGTTGCATCATGTGCAACCACTCATTCCTAGTTAATGGTTCTTCATCAAATTTAAAATCAAAATAATTTTCATCCACTCTATTGTGGGATATCCGAACATGCATGTGCTCATTTACAATTTTAACTTTGCCAAATACATTAGTTATGACTGGATTTTCCAATTCACATCTCACTTTACAGTGATCATCCACATGTGTTTTGTCATAGTGGGATTCACCCTCATTTGCACCATCCACATTGCAATGGATTCCTTGAGCATTTATATTCTCTTGCTTTATTTCACACATAGGATTTAGCCTCTCACTTTGCAATCTTAGTTGCATATTCTTCATCCATATGCATGCTTTCATAATGGGTTTCAATTTTATGGTCTTGACAACCATCATCCACTTTTGAGTGGGATTCTCCAAGTTTTGTTGTCCTCTCAGAGTCTTTCTCGTCTACTCTCAGATCCGTAGTTGACTCAACAAATTGTGACACATCTTGCTTTTGCATGTCTCTCCCCCTTGCACCAAATTCCTCTCCCAAGATCTTCCTTACTTCCTTGGAAGTTGTAGCTTTTGCTACCTTGCACATAATTGTTTCATCCATTTCTTGCTAAATGAAACTCGAAGCTAGGGCATCATTAAACATAGAAGGTGGTAGTTGATACACCTACGTCAATCAACCTCGATTTCTTCTTTGTCTTCTACTAGAATTCGCAGTTCCTCGCCTCAACCTGAACCTCTCTGAACACGGCAACAATCTTTGCCTTTTCCTTTTCATTCATTTTCGTAGTCTTCTTCAATCGCACTTTGTGACCCATGACTGTTGTCTTTCTTCTATCTTATAGCTACTTTCTTGATTGCAAGAGGCTATCTTCCATGCCCCCTATAAAACACAATCTTCACCCAAAAACTTACCACTTGCCCATATTAACCTTGAAACTTACTCTTGGAACTTTTGGTTGAATTCTCGCCTGCTAGAATTTTCATGTGCTGACCACCCTATGATTTTCAATATTAAACGTTTGACTCTGCATGCGAAGTTTCAATCGGATGTTGCAGTTTTTTAGTTGTGTTACGTACAATTAAAAAGGCAGCTTTTGTAGCTTCTTGGGCGCATTAATCATTTCGCTCCTCACCAAAAAATATTCCCGATGACTCATCGGCTCAGGGCTGCTGCCCTCACTTTACTTTTCAAAAAAAATCTACAACTATGGTTTGGTTGTAACTGTTGCAGCGGAAAGAAGATATCACTGGGCTCTTTCAACTTGCTAAACCTTGCTTTTCAAGCCTCACTAAACCTGGTATGGGCGATGGTTGTTAAAGGCAGCTACGATTGTTCATATCTTTTTCAAACAACAACGAATGGCTTTTGGATTTAACTTCACTTTGATACCAATTTGTTGGAAAGATACAGAGCAGAAAGATAAAATAGCACAAAATTCATACACAATAACACAAATTGCAATTCTTCAATTGATTAACTAAAACTTGATTTGATATGACTTGATTACAATGAATTCGATAAAAAGTATTTAACTTTTTCCGACTAGCCACTCACCCCAAAATACTTACGTAAACACATTCACCAAATTCAACTTTTTTCCATATATAAAATTAACTCAAACCATTAATATTAAACTTGACTTAACTCACACTGACTTAACTCGAGACTTTAAATCCAAAATGCTCCCATGAACATACAATGAAATTCCTCATATGATGCTGGTTCCTTAATTTTCAAACTTCTAGGTAGCAGTATCAACGGGCAAATGTTATAAAATAATATTTAAGAAAACTATTCACTTTGGAATATATCAAAAGTGCAATGTACAAATATAGTTACCTAAACCAAAACAATGGAATATGTAACAACTCTTTCTACGACCATAAACAACATCTGCAGCGTTATTATTACCTACTATAAAACTAGACTAAGTAGGGCATATGTTGCAGCTTTTATCATTTGTAACATTCTATTTTATTAAATGAAAATCCAGCTATGATATTGGGTAAGGATACTAAAAGTCTGTTTCATTTCGTTGCAATGTTATTTGTTTGGCTGAAAGTGGAATTATTTTTAAATTAAGATATATTTTGGGATTTTAGTAAACAATTTTAAAAATAAAAAAAGATTTTGGGGTTTTTTTTTTTTTTTTTTTTTTTTTTAATTATAATCTGGTTTTATTTTGATTTTAAAAATAAATTTAAGTAAATTGAAGTTATTTAAAAACCTAAAAAATATTCAAGAGAAGTAAGGCTATCCAATATTCCAAAAGTCATTTGATAAAAGCAGAGTCTATCTACATATCTTCGAATATCTTTTAATAAAATAATGTTATTGTATTATAGGTAGATTTTTTCTTATAACCATTAGAATGTAGTATTTTTTGTGATGGTTAAAGGTTGAAATTTTAATAATTTTGGGAGGATATATAACAAAAAATTCTAATTACATTAAGGGTCAGCGTAATCTAAATTGGATGTGATCTTAATGTGATTTTAAAAACTTAAATACCTTTTGATGCAGGAGCATCCAGCTCCCAATGATGAAGCAGATAGACCCCGAAACAGGTTCACGAGCAGGACACCAAAGTTGTCGGATCCTGCTGGAAATAATTTTTCTTTTATTGTTATTTTTATTTTTACAGGTCAGAGGCAGTTAGGAGATTTACTTTCCAGCTCTTTACACTTAAGTTTATTAATTGGTTTTATTGTCAAGAGAAGGTTAGTTTAGGTGAGTTAGGAAAATAACAATTGGTTGCTTTTATAAACCTTTTAATTATCTGAATGGTTGCATTTTAGAAGTAAGAACAGAATACATAACTGTTTTTGTAATAGACAGACAAACTGAAAGCCTTAACTGTACAAGAGGCTATAAAAGCAAGACAATGATGTAAAAGAAGGGTCCTTTTGTTTTCAAGCGCAAGAAGAGTTGAAAAAACTGAATAATAAAACAAAGCAGAGCATTCAAGTACCTACAGAAACTGTCCATCTTCCATTCTGTTATTTTCTTTCTAAAGTATTGAATAATCTCCCACATACGAATATTATCATTTTATGCTACTGTAAATTAAATTGTAACAAAGTGTAATAAAGCGAAGTTCGAAAACTCCTGTCGACCAGCAGACAGAATTATAATTCAAAGAACGCGACCACAGTCCAATATCAACATACAAGTTAACGACTAAGTACGAGAATCACATAACAGCGACAGAGCATCATAAGGAATCGAATGTACAGGTACATAAAGTAGAACTCTTTCTCATATTTCATTCAATACAGTTATAGCACAGTCCATGTAATAATACACAGTCAAACAAGGAATCGAACGGTAGCAGACCCTTAAGGGTTACATACAGTATTGTTTTCAAAACTATCACAGCACTCTATACACAGAAAGATCGCTATCGAAACCGGAGCCGAATACACCCAATACCCTAGACAGGGTGTGAAAGGGGAAAAACCCTCGTTAGGGTTAGATACCAAATAAACAAGCGATGAAACCCTCGTAAGGGTTGGACTGTAAAACAGAAGCAAGACCAAAGGAGCCGCAACGTAGATGAGAAACATCTCATACGAGTACACACAGGCAAACCCATTACCCGACTCGACCTAAGACTGACCAGAAACAACATATATGCAAAGGTTCCAGGCCTACCCAGGATTATTTTTGGATTGCCAAATATAGCTGAAGGTCGAACCGTGCGTCCTCCAGGTCCCAGAGAGAGACCTGCAATCAAACCAACGACATATATTAGAGCTTGCTGAACACAGGGTATGAAACCCTCGATTTGAACCATAACCAACTTGAACAGACAAGCAAGCAAAGGGTAATGAGAGTTTACCTGAAAGCCGTGTGCAGAGAGACCACCAAACCGGAACCAGAGACGCCATAAGTAACTGAACGACCAGAGGAGCAAGCGGATTAGACTCTAGACGACAGAAAACCAGAGATTGAATCAGGGAAATGATAGCTTACCTGAATTAAAAGTCTTCCACGCGTTGCCATCGATCTGCTCGGACAGCGAAGCAGCAACAGTTTTCGAAACCACGAGTTGGTCATCCAAAGTATAAACAAGAACCAGAACAGAGGCACAAATTTCATACACAGAGAAAGAATAGACATCAGACCAGAACCAGGGCCACAACGAACAATTGGAGACACGCACAGGCACAGTGACAGCATAAACAACCGAACAGAAATACCAAAGCATTCCCCGCCATAAACAAAACCAGAAGAAAGACAGCCCGTCACCATTGAACCACAATACAGAACCAGGAGTTGTCAACAAATCCATAGACCAGTGCATTTCGCAGAGCTCCAGAAACCCTCCAAGTGAAACAACAAATGACCGAAGTATCGCAAAGGCGGAGTTAGGGTTAGACTATCTACCAACACCGAGGCAAGGACGGAGCCATAACTACGAGAATTAAATTCCTCAGCTACCGAAGACAGGCACGGGAAAATATCAACGGTGCAGACAGACACGTAGACATACAGGTGGAGAGCTAAAAGCGCTAAAGCCCGACAGCGTGGGCTGGGTCCCATCAAAGTGGTATCAAAGCAGTTGAGCTAAAGAGATCTGAGAGAAATGGATATAGGCAGACGAGGACGAGGCAGAGGTGCCCGAAGGATGGCAGACGAGGCGTTGAGGGAAGAACTTAGAGTTCTTACTGCTCGATTAGAAGCAGTAGAGGCAGGCAGAAGGAGAGATCCGGATTTAGGGGACGTGAGTGATGAAGAAGTGGGAGCACCAGCAGGAGGAGATGACGGTGACACACCAGAAGTAAGACTGTTGAAGTCTGTGTTATTGTCAAATAGTAAACCAAAACCAGAGTTACCGACTTATGATGGCAGTTTAGCGATTGATGTAGTTTTAGATTGGATTAGCGAGATGGACAAGTACTTTGAATGCGAAGAAATTAGTGAAGACCGTAGGGTCAAGTTTGCAGCAACGAAGTTGAAGGGACACGCCACACTGTGGTGGGACAGTGTCCAGAATGAGAGGAAAAGGTTGAACAAGCCTCCGATAAAGACCTGGGCAAGGATGGTAGCTAAATTGAAGGGCAGATTTCTGCCAAGAGATTACCAGATTGCGTTGCATAGACAAGCTCAGAACTTGAGACAAAGGGGTCTAACGGTAAAGGAATATACAGAGGAATTTTACCGAGTAAATTTACGAGCAGGATACACAGAGGACACAGCAGAGAGGACAGCCAGATATGTGAATGGGCTGAGGATGGAAATTTTAGATGAGATAAGTATTTTATCTCCCAACAATACAGAGGAGGCATATCAGAGTGCAGTTAAAGCGGAAGAAAAGCTTAACCGAAGACAGAATGCCCGGAGAGGACGTGGGTCTAACAGAGGAAGAGGCCAATCCTATGGTAGGGGCCGAACTGCCAGCAACAATGACGAAGCCAACAGTTCAAAGACTTCGGGAACAGCAGAGAAAGGAGATGGAATGAGAGGTGGCAGATCATTTCAGCGTGGTAGAGGAACTGGTCGCGGAAGGGGAACCAGATACCAGTGTTATAGATGCCACAAGTGGGCGCACCGCTCTTTTGAGTGCCCAGAGACAGATACTACTGGACAGAGAGGCGCCTATATGGCACAGCCAGAGGAAGCAGCAACACCTCCTCAAGAGGTAGAAAATGCCCCAGAAACAGGAGAAGCTCTAGTATTGCATAAGGTGTTGGTGAAACTAGTTGCTGAAAGCATTGAACAGACACAACGGAAGGCTCTGTTCAGAACAGTTTGTAAAGCACAAGGTAAGCGCTGCAAAATGATAATTGATAGCGGGAGTACTGACAATCTAGTGTCGGTCGAGATGGTTGAAAAGTTGGGGTTGAAATGTCTGAAACACCGCACTACATATCGAGTGTCGTGGTTACAGAAAGGACACCAGTTGCTGGTGGATGAACAGAGTGAAGTGGAATTCCAGATTGGGCGTTATAAGGACAGAATTGTTTTCGACATTATGCCAATGGACGTGTGCCACATTTTGTTGGGCAGACCTTGGCAATATGACAGGAAAGTGATACATGATGGGGTGTTGAATTGTTATAAGTTTGAAAAAGATGGGGTTAAACATACCCTTGTACCCATCAAAGAGGAGAAAGAGGTAGTTGAAGGAAATGAACCAAAGGCGTTACTTGTAAATGGAAAATAATTTTTGAAACAGGTTGAAAGTAGTGAGATGAATTTTGCTGTAGTAAGGAGAGCTAGGACAGTTGTGTTGCACACAGAAATCACAGATTTGCTTGTAGAAATACAGCAGATGTTAGAGGAGTTTGCAGATATAGTAGTAGATGACTTGCCGGATAAGCTACCTCCCAAGAGGAGCATTAGCCACCATATTGATTTCATACTAGGAGCCAACTTACCGAATAAGGCAGCTTATAGAATGAGCCCCAAAGATAACGATGAAATTAGAAAGCAGGTGCAGGAGCTATTGGATAAGGGGTTAATCAGAGAAAGTTTGAGCCCATGTGCTGTACCGACCGTTCTCGCCCCCAAAAAGGGAGGAGAGTGGGAGATGTGCACTGATTCCAGAGCCATCAACAAAATCACCATACGGTACAGGTTTCCGTTACCGCGCATGGATGATATGATGGACTGTTTGAGTGGGGCGGCTTATTTTTCCAATATAGATTTGAAAAGTGGATACCATCAAATACGGATACGTGAGGGAGACGAATGGAAGACAGCTTTTAAAACGAATGAAGGCTTATACGAATGGCTGGTCATGCCGTTCGGTTTAAGCAATGCTCCCAGCACTTTTATGCAACTCATGAATGAGATGCTAAAGGAATACATAGGGAAGTTTGTAATTGTTTATTTGGATGACATACTGATTTTCAGTAAGACACATGAAGAACACCTCCGGCATGTACGAAGAGTGCTTGAGAAGCTACAGCATAATAAATTATTGATTAATCTGAAGAAGTGTACATTTTTGCAGAAGGAGCTGATTTATCTGGGGTTCGTGATAGCAGAGAATGAATTGAAAATGGATCCAGAGAAAGTGACAGCAATCGTGAATTGGCAGTCACCCAAGAATTTGTTCGAGGTAAGGAGTTTTCATGGACTAGCAAGTTTTTACAGAAAGTTTATTAGAGATTTTAGCAGAATCTGTGCTCCTATGTTGGAGACCATCAAAAAGGCCAGCCAGCCTTTTCGATGGACAGAAGCGGCGAAAAAGAGCTTTCAGTTACTGAAGAAGAAAATAACGGAGAGACCAATCCTTAGGCTACCAGACTTTCAAAAACTATTTTAGGTACGTTGTGATGCAAGTGGGACAGCAATTGGGGCTGTGCTCAGCCAAGAGGACAGACCCGTGGCGTTTTTCAGTGGAAAACTGAATGAAAGTAGACAGAAGTACTCCTCCTACGATAAGGAATTTTACGCAGTAGTACAGGCACTGAGACATTGGAGGCATTACTTGCTGGGAAACGAGTTCGTACTGTTCTCAGATAATTCTGCATTACAGTATGTAATGCAGCAACATAAACTTAATCATAAGCACACTAAATGGGTGGAGTACCTACAAAGTTTTAATTTTGTGCTGAAACATATCAGCGGGCAAGCGAACAAGGTAGCTGACGCGTTGAGTAGAAAAGCTTTGTTATTGCAGGAAAGCACTGTGCAGGTTTTGGGATTCGAACATTTACGGGATCTATATAAGACAGACCCAGATTTTAGAGAAGCTTACGAAGCGTGCCAGAATCCTTTAATAAGAGGAAACAGTCCTTGGGTGGACTATAATATACAGGAGAAATTGCTTTTCAAGGGAGGACAATTGTGTATCCCCAGCTGTTCAATGAGGGAGAATATCATTCGAGAAAAACACAGTGGGGGATTGGCTGGACATTTTGGGATTGACAAGACTTTGGAACAGCTTAGTCACTTTTACTTTTGGCCGAAAATGAGATGGGACGTACAACGTTTTGTGATTAAGTGCAAGGTGTGTCAATTGGCAAAAGGACACAGCCAGAACACAGGACTGTACACGCCATTACCTATTCCAGGCAGGCCTTGGGATTCTGTGAGTTTAGATTTTGTATTGGGATTGCCTAAGACACAGAAAGGATATGATTCGGTAATGGTGGTGGTAGACCGTTTCTCGAAAATGGCACATTTTGTACCTTGTCGAAAAACCAGTGATGCTACTTATGTGGCTCACTTGTTTTTTAACGAGATTGTCCGATTACATGGTTTACCCACAACCATCTTATCAGACAGGGATGTAAAGTTCACTGGACATTTCTAGCGAACCTTATGGAAGAAAATGAATACCCAACTAAGCTACAGTTCTGCTTACCATCCGCAGAGCGATGGACAAACAGAAGTTGTGAACAGAAGTCTAGGAAATCTGTTACGCAGCTTGGTCGGAGAAAATTCTAGAATGTGGGACCGAGTGCTGGCACAAGCAGAGTTTGCTTACAACGATTCACCGAATCGTAGCACAGGTCTCAGTCCTTTCCAGATTCTTTATGGAATGCACCCACGAGGAGTGCATGAACTTCGAGATCTTGGTTTACAGGAACGACGGAGTGCGGATGGCGAAGATTTTGCGAATGCTATGCGAGATTTGCATGAACAAGTCAAGGCAAAGTTACAGGAAAGCAGCTTGAAGTATAAGGCACACGCAGATCTGAGGAGGCGAGAAGTCCATTTTGAGGTAGGGGATGAAGTTCTGGTACACTTACGCAAGGAGTGGTTTCCTAGAGGTACGTACAACAAATTAAAATTCAAGAAAATAGGACCTTGCAAAATCTTGCGGAAGTTTTCAGCGAATGCCTACGAAATCCAGCTACCACCTGGAATAGGCATATCACCTATTTTCAATGTGGCAGATTTGTTTCCATATTCAGGCGAACTATTGGAAGAAAAGACGGATGAATCAGGACAATCCACGCGGCACATCCAGGAAGACAGAGACAGTTGGAAGAAACAGATGCCTTATGTCCAACCCCCTGAGATCGAAGGCATCCTCGAAACTGAGGTAGTTAGACGTACTCGGTGGAAGAATTATTTTCAGTACCTGGTCAAGTGGAAGAACCGTCCAATAGAGGACAGCTCATGGCTTAACGCCAGGCAGATTGAACGAACAGGGACAACAGTGGCAGAACTCATGAACAGGAGTCATGATCTTTTCTCACACCGGGAGCTTGATGCAGGAGCATCCAGCTCCCAATGATGAAGCAGATAGACCCCGAAACAGGTTCACGAGCAGGACACCAAAGTTGTCGGATCTTGCTGGAAATAATTTTTCTTTCATTGTTATTTTTATTTTTACAGGTCAGAGGCAGTTAGGAGATTTACTTTCCAGCTCTTTACACTTAAGTTTATTAATTGGTTTTATTGTCAAGAGAAGGTTAGTTTAGGTGAGTTAGGAAAATAACAATTGGTTGCTTTTATAAACCTTTTAATTATCTGAACAATTGCATTTTAGAAGTAAGAACAGAATACATAACTGTTTTTGTAACAGACAGACAAACTGAAAGCCTTAACTGTACAAGAGGCTATAAAAGCAAGACAATGATGTAAAAGAAGGGTCCTTTTGTTTTCAAGCGCAAGAAGAGTTGAAAAAAATGAAAAATAAAACAAAGCAGAGCATTCAAGTACCTACAGAAACTGTCCATCTTCCATTCTGTTATTTTCTTTCTAAAGTATTGAATAATCTCCCACATACGAATATTATCATTTTATGCTACTGTAAATTAAATTGTAACAAAGTGTAATAAAGTGAAGTTCGAAAACTCCTGTCGACCAGCAGACAGAATTATAATTCAAAGAACGCGGCCACAGTCCAATATCAACATACAAGTTAACGACTAAGTACGAGAATCACATAACAGCGACAGAGCATCATAAGGAATCGAATGTACAGGTACATAAAGTAGAACTCTTTCTCATATTTCATTCAATACAATTATAGCACAGTCCATGTAATAATACACAGTCAAACAAGGAATCGAACGGTAGCAGACCCTTAAGGGTTACATACAGTATTGTTTTCAAAACTATCACAACACTCTATACACAGAAAGATCGCTATCGAAACTGGAGCCGAATAAACCCAATACCCTAGACAGGGTGTGAAAGGGGCAAAACCTTCGTTAGGGTTAGATACCAAATAAACAAGCGATGAAACCCTCGTAAGGGTTGGACTGTAAAACAGAAGCAAGACCAAAGGAGCCACAACGTAGATGAGAAACATCTCATACAAGTACACACAGGCAAACCCATTACCCGACTCGACCTAAGACTGACCAGAAACAACATATATGCAAAGGTTCCAGGCCTACCCAGTATTATTTTTGGATTGCCAAATATAGCTGAAGGTCGAACCGTGCATCCTCCAGGTCCCAGAGAGAGACCTGCAATCAAACCAACGGCATATATTAGAGCTTGCTGAACACAGGGTATGAAACCCTCGATTTGAACCATAACCAACTTGAACAGACAAGCAAGCAAAGGGTAATGAGAGTTTACCTGAAAGCCGTGTGCAGAGAGACCACCAAACCGGAATCAGAGACTCCATAAGTAACTGAACGACCAGAGGAGCAAGCGGATTAGACTCTAGACGACAGAAAACTAGAGATTGAATCAGGGAAATGATAGCTTACATGAATTAAAAGTCTTCCACGCGTTGCCATCGATCTGCTCGGACAGCGAAGCAGCAACAGTTTTCGAAACCACGAGTTGGTCATCCAAAGTATAAACAAGAACCAGAACAGAGGCACAAATTTCATACACAGAGAAAGAATAGACATCAGACCAGAACCAGGGCCACAGCAAACAATTGGAGACACGTACAGGCACAGTGACAACATACACAACCGAACAGAAATACCAAAGCATTCCCCGCCATAAACAGAACTAGAAGAAAGACAGCCTGTCACCATTGAACCACAATACAGAACCAGGAGTTGTCAACAAATCCATAGACCAGTGCATTTCGCAGAGCTCCAGAAACCCTCCAGGTGAAACAACAAATGACCGAAGTATCGCGAAGGCGGAGTTAGGGTTAGATTATCTACCAACACCGAGGCAAGGACGGAGCCATAACTACGAGCATTAAATTCCTCAGCTACCGAAGGCAGGCGCGGGAAAATATCAACGGTGTAGACAGACACGTAGACATACAGGTGGAGAGTTAAAAGTGCTAAAGCCCGCCAGCGTGGGCTGGGTCCCATCAGAGTGGTATCAGAGCAATTGAGTTGAAGAGATCTGAGAGAAATGGATATAGGTAGACGAGGACGAGGCAGAGGTGCCCGAAGGATGGGAGACGAGGCGTTGAGGGAAGAACTTAGAGTTCTTACTGCTCGATTAGAAGCAGTAGAGGCAGGCAGAAGGAGAGATCCGAATTTAGGGGACGTGAGTGATGAAGAAGTGGGAGCACCAGCAGGAGGAGATGACGGTGACACACCAGAAGTAAGACTGTTGAAGTCTGTGTTATTGTCAAATAGTAAACCAAAACCAGAGTTACCAACTTATGATGGCAGTTTAGCGATTGATGTAGTTTTAGATTGGATTAGCGAGATGGACAAGTACTTTGAATGCGAAGAAATTAGTGAAGACCGTAGGGTCAAGTTTGCAGCAACGAAGTTGAAGGGACACGCCACACTGTGGTGGAACAGTGTCCAGAATGAGAGGAAAAGGCTGAACAAGCCTCCGATAAAGACCTGGGCAAGGATGGTAGCCAAATTGAAGGGCAGATTTCTGCCAAGAGATTACCAGATTGCGTTGCATAGACAAGCTCAAAACTTGAGACAAAGGGGTCTGACGGTAAAGGAATATACAGAGGAATTTTACCGAGTAAATTTACAAGCAGGATACACAGAGGACACAACAGAGAGGACAGCCAGATATGTGAATGGGCTAAGGATGGAAATTTTAGATGAGATAAGTATTTTGTCTCCCAACAATACAGAGGAGGCATATCAGAGTGCAGTTAAAGCGGAAGAAAAGCTTAACCGAAGACAGAATGCCCGGAGAGGACGTGGGTCTAACAGAGGAAGAAGCCAGTCCTATGGTAGGGGTTGAACTGCCAGCAACAACGAGGAAGCCAACAGTTCAAAGACTTCGGGAACAGCAGAGAAAGGAGATGGAATGAGAGGTGGCAGATCATTTCAGCGTGGTAGAGGAACTGGTCGCGGAAGGGGAACCGGATACCAGTGTTATAGATGCCACAAGTGGGGGCACCGCTCTTTTGAGTGCCCAGAGACAGATACTACTGGACAGAGAGGCGCCTATATGGCACAACCAGAGGAAGCAGCAACACCTCCTCAAGAGGCAGAAAATGCCCTAGAAACAGGAGAAGCTCTAGTATTGCATAAGGTGTTGGTGAAACCAGTTGCTGAAAGCATTGAACAGACACAACGGAAGGCTTTGTTCAGAACAGTTTGTAAAGCACAAGGTAAGTGCTGCAAAATGATAATTGATAGCGGGAGTACTGACAATCTAGTGTCGGTCGAGATGGTTGAAAAGTTGGGGTTGAAACGTCTGAAACACCCCACTCCATATCGAGTGTCGTGGTTACAGAAAGGACACCAGTTGCTGGTGGATGAACAGAGTGAAGTGGAATTCCAGATTGGGCGTTATAAGGACAGAATTGTTTGCGACATTATGCCAATGGACGTGTGCCACATTTTGTTGGGCAGACCTTGGCAATATGACAGGAAAGTGATACATGATGGGGTGTTGAATTGTTATAAGTTTGGAAAAGATGGGGTTAAACATACCCTTGTACCCATCAAAGAGGAGAAAGAGGCAGTTGAAGGAAATGAACCAAAGGCGTTCCTTGTAAACGGAAAACAATTTTTGAAACAGGTTGAAAGTAGTGAGATGAATTTTGTTGTAGTAAGGAGAGCTAGGACAGTTGTGTTGCACACAGAAATCACAGATTTGCCTGTAGAAATACAGCAGATGTTAGAGGAGTTTGCAGATATAGTAGTAGACGACTTGCCGGATAAGCTACCTCCCAAGAGGAGCATTAGCCACCATATTGATTTCATACCAGGAGCCAGCTTACCGAATAAGGCAGATTATAGAATGAGTCCCAAAGATAACGAAGAAATTAGAAAGAAGGTGCAGGAGCTATTGGATAAAGGGTTAATCAGAGAAAGTTTGAGCCCGTGTGCTGTGCCGACTGTTCTCGCTCCCAAAAAGGGAGGAGAGTGGCGGATGTGCACTGGTTCCAGAGCCATCAACAAAATCACCATACGGTACAGGTTTCTGTTACCGCGCATGGATGATATGATGGACTGTTTGAGTGGGGCAGCTTATTTTTCCAAGATATATTTGAAAAGTGGATACCATCAAATACGGATACGTGAGGGAGACGAATGGAAGACAGCTTTTAAAACGAATGAAGGCTTATATGAATGGCTGGTCATGCCGTTCGGTTTAAGCAATGCTCCCAGCACTTTTATGCGACTCATGAATGAGATGCTAAAGGAATACATAGGGAAGTTTGTAATTGTTTATTTGGATGACATACTGATTTTCAGTAAGACACGTGAAGAACACCTCCGGCATGTACGAAGAGTGCTTGAGAAGCTACAGCAGAATAAATTATTGATTAATCTGAAGAAGTGTACATTTTTGCAGAAGGAGCTGATTTATCTGGGGTTCGTGATAACAGAGAATGAATTGAAAATGGATCCAGAGAAAGTGACAGCAATCGTGAATTGGCAGTCACCCAAGAATTTGTTCGAGGTAAGGAGTTTTCATGGACTAGCAAGT
>APFE031131336.1:2368-12892 GCA_000404065.3 Pinus taeda
ATTACAACATTGTCATTCAATTCATTTACCAAATTAAAACACTGTGTATCACTACAAACCAAGATTTCAATCTCCTTACAGAGACATTATGCATAAAACCCTTGTTCAGCAAATACTCAACATTCACTAATATTCATGCAAGATAAAAACATACAGAAATCATAAGCATACTTTGAAATGATAACGAAGTTCATGACATTGCTTTAAAAGACAACAAAGGATCGAATCCCTTACAGGATACGATTCACGATCTTAGTGATGAACTGTTCAAGCACTATCATAAACATAAACCATACGCATTCTATTGAAATCAACAACCAATTCTAATTACTGTGCATATCATTTAATACCCTAAATTGCGAATGAAAAGGAAATGACAATATACCAAGTTAACGCAGGGCCCATCTACGTTCCAGAGGTATACTAGACTGTGATCAACCGATTATCAAATCAACGCAACAAGGAAAAGATCATGACTGCAACTATGTCTTTGATATTAAGTTCAAACTCTGTTTTCAAACGATACAACGATAACCAACTACTGACTACTCAGAACTGTGTTTACATATGTTTTTACAACCCTTACATTTCGAAAACGAATGTACATTCATGATGTGGTTGTTGACGCTTTTATCATGTCATGATTTTTAAAATGTTTCTATCCTAAACTGATTTCAAAAAGGAACAAAACTAAATCAATTTAGAATGCTTTGCTGTTGTTGTCTTTGTCGCCAACATGCTATACTTTGACCTTCGTTGACCGTGCATGTAGGAGGGTCGATTCTGCTGTAGGATAGGTATTCGTCCATGCTTGGACATTCTACTTTTCATCCCTACCCTTCACTCTAGCCTAGCTGTCATGCCACATGTCAAACAATGAACCAATTACAGGATGTTGGAACTTCCTGTAGCCATTTTACCAAAAATTCCTAATTCGTTAACATAAAACTCCTAAATCAATTTTAATGCATTTTAATAACTATAGGACTATTAACTAATCAATTTTCAAGGGATCTAAAAGATATATGATGGAAAGAAGTAGGCAAATGATATGTTTTAGGAGGAAAAAGGAGGTCATGGGATGGTACCAACACCCCTCGCTGCACCCTGTCTCCTGTGCAGCCCCGTTGAAGTAAGCCCATGGCTTAAGATGGTATATATGTTCAGGTGTAATGTTCCGAGTGCATTGTGGGGGGAGAATCATCAGGAATGAGGGTGTAATCGGCCAGCACCCTGGTTGTTAAGAAAGACCAGTTTGGCTCTATATTTTGGAATATTAAGCGATTTCTGGTGATCCAAATTGCCCATCAAATCAATAGGGGCACATTGCGCTGTTTATGAGTAGATACAGATGAATACCAAGACCGCGAGGCCACGATATAAGACATGCTAGACCAGATAGATGATGGAGCTACATCAGGGATAATAAGATCCCATAGTTTTCTGGCTTCTGCGCATTCAAGGAACAGGTGGCTGGCAGATTCATTATCACTTTTGCACAGGTAGCACCAGTGAGGGCCAAAATGTGCTTGCTTAAGGAGGTTATAGCTCGTAGGGATTTTATTCTGAAGGATGGTCCACGTTAACATTCACATCCTGGGGGGAGCTTTAAGCTTCCAGAGGTGCCTCCACCAGTTTGCAATAATCTGAGGCCTTCTAGCTCCAGTCAGGGCCGAATATCCCTCTTTGGGGGAATATCTGCCAGATTTAGATAATGCCCAAATAATTTCATCATCGCCATCGATGATTCGTATGTGAGCTTCTATAAGTGCCTGAGTGAAATCCTCCCAATACTGTACCCATAGAGGGGGAATGCTTAATTGAGGTGTAGTTTTCTAGGCCTGATGTAGGAAAGTGGTATTATCCATATCGACAATATGAGAAATATGAGAAGAATTTTGGTTTTGGAGGTGTTGTATGAGCTGAATAGGAAGTCTATGCATATTTCTGTAGCCAACCCATGGATTGATACAAATGCAGACTTTATTACCCGAGTGGATTCTCCAAGTGATGCCTTCTCTGATTGGATTCAATGCCTTGATGACAAATTTCCAGATAATGGAAATCCCAGAAGTACATCTATGGGGTCGCCTTATCCAATCCATAATATGTAGTGGGGCTATGTATTTTGCATAACTAACCTTAGAGCATAGGCTATCTGTTGATACAAGGTTCCAACCAAGCTTAGCAGCCAGTGCAGATGAGAAAGCTTCTAGTTTTTTTAATCCCCAACCCCCCCACTTCTTTGGTAAATTTAGGGCCTCCCACTTGATCCAAGTGAAAATCCTACCCTACTTGCTCCCCTGCCATAGAAATATGCAGTAGAGAGATTGAATTCTGGAGAGTATGCTTCTAGGGATCCATGCCAGAGACATCCAATAGAGAGGAGTGGCCTCTAAGACACTTTTGATGAGGGTGAGATGGCCAGCGCGAGATAGATATTTGAGATACCAAATGTTGAGCCTTTTTTCCATTTTAGAGATGAGCCAGGTCCAGTTGACAAACTTGTAGCCCAAGGGCTTTAACTTGTACCACAGATATTTTAATCCTTCTGATAGGCTCAGTTGAGTAAATTGGAAGCATTGTTGTGTGAAATGGATCTCGTGTGGAGTGCATTCCGCAGTTGTCAAGGTGGATTTTGAATCATTAATCAGCATGCCGATAGCCACTTGAAATAGAGAGAAGGTGGCTTTGATATTGGTAAGATCACGAATGCTACCATTGAGAAATATCAAGATATCATCTACAAAAAGTAGATGAGTTAATATGTAACCTTAAGATATCTTTATGCCCTGTAATCTGCCTCTTACATGTTCATCATTTATAAGTCTGCTGAGGCCTTCCATGACAAGAAGGAAAATTAAAGGTGATAGTGGACACCCCTGCCACAAACCCCTTTCAGAAAAGAAGAAGGGGGATGCACTACCATTCACCAGGATTGCTGAAGGGGATGTTAGTTATATAGCTCATAATCCATTTGATGTATATGAATGGAAAACCCAAGTGGGATAAAATCATTCTAATGTATAACCAATTTACTCTGTCAAATGCCTTGGATAAATCAACTTTTAGAATCATACCTTTGGCTTGCCTGGTATGTAGGGTATGAAGTACTTCCTGAGCAGTGCCCACTGCTTCATGTATCTGCCGATCCTGTAGGAAGGTGAATTGCTTCGGTGAAATGTGGTTGGATAAGATGGGCCACATCCGGTTGGAAATGATCATAGCGATAATATTGTATATGCATTTGCAGAGAGAAATGGGGCAATATTCTTCATAGGAGGCCGGATTATCAGTTTTAGGGATGAGTGCGATGAAGGTAAAGGTGATGGATGCCTCAATATATCCTCTGGTTTTGGAATCCTCAATAATTTTAAGCAGATCTCCACCAATGATTTCAAAGAAATCCAAATAGAACTCTATTGTCCATCCATTAGGTCCAGGGCTTTTGTCCCTTTTAAACCATTTTGGGGTATCCTCCAACTCTTCCAGAGTAACTTATTTGGTCAATTCTCCTTCCTCCTCTTGATCTACGAACCTTGGGAAAAGTTGTGCTACCCTGATGATATCTGCCAGATTTGCATCCCGTGGGGCACTGTAAATACCTTTGAAGTGAGAGGTTGCCAGCGCATCTAGTTGTTGAAAAGAGTTTCTAACTTGTCCCTGTTCATTTTGGAGCTGCAAGATGGTATTAGTTGCCTTCCATCCACTGGCGAACTTATGAAAAAATTTAGTATTTTCATCCCTCTCATGTATTGAGATGGCCCTGCTTCTTAATCACCAGACTTCCTCCCGATCCTTAAGGATTTTCCCTCTAGCAGTATATAGGGAAGTAATCCTCTCCTTATGTTCGTTAGAAGTGAATAAACCTCCCTGATTATTTTAAAATCAGCGAAATTAGCTTCATTCAGTCTGAGAGACTATTCCTCCTGTATTATTTAAATGTGAGCCCATTGCTTGGACAATTTCTTCAAGTCAGCAAGATTGTGTGTAAAACCATTAATATAGTCACCTCTCACCCCAGGAGGGTTGGATTTCCAGAAATCAGTGACCATACTGATATATGACTCTTCCCTAAGCTAGGCATAGCAGAATTTGAAAGGTCCTTTAGGCTTTGCTCTACCTCCATCAATATCCAAGTATATGGGGAGATGATCAGAGATCCCCCTAGAGCCAACCCTCTATCAAATGTGAAATCCCAGTTCCATAACCTTCTCTTTGACTAAGAAGCGGTCAAGTCTTCGAGCCAGGCCTTGTTCCCTAGTCCTGTTATTCCTCTAGGTCACTTGCAGTTTAGCTGAAGGGATATCGATCAACTGATGAGCATCCAAAATGGACAAGAAGTAGTCTGATAGGGAGTCTCGCAGTGCTCTATGTCCCCAAGACTCGGCATGACCGATGGAAAAATTGAGATGCCCTCCAAGAATAAGGTGTTCAGCGAAAAATAAATCCAAACCTAGCAGGTTTTACCAGAATTTAGGTCTGTTTTGACAAGGCCCATACACATTGAAAATCTGGAAGTTCATACCCAGATCCGCAGAGTGTATGTCAGCACCAATATGGTCAACTCCTTCCCAACAATTGAGCAGCATAATAGTACGAGTATTGTAACCCAAGGCTAATCCCCCTGATCTCCCATGAGCATCTAATCCAATAAATACCCATCCAGGAAACATGTTTTGTAGGGTATGGGAAATGTCAGCCGCAGAGCCCAGGGTCTCTTGTAAGAAAAAAATATCATGCAAGTCAGATGTAAATAAACGACGGAGTGCTAATTTCTTATTAGGCCTAGCAATCCCTTTGCAATTGAAAGAGATTATCTTCATGGAGGGGGTTCAGATGGGGTGTTCGTGGCTCTAAGTACCTTGGGAATAGTAAATTGTTTGCCCAAAGCAATCTCATCTCCTGCCACAAATTGGGCTTTTGAGAGCGAGGAGGGTCTCCCCCTATGGTTCTTATGAGGAGGGGGGGAGGTAATGATGTCAAGCCCTACATGATCTAGTGCCTGTCGCTTGGCTTTTGAGCAGGTCATGTACCCTGATATAGAAGGAGCCTGATCTGAAGTGGATGGTGGTGGGTGAGGGGTAATCGAAGGGGAGGGGGGAGATGGAGTGTAAATGGGGCTGGATGCAACCTGACAAAAAATCGGGGCTGAGGCAACAGAGGTAGAGCCCAGATTCAATCTCAAAGTAACACTAGATGATATGCCGAAAAAGAAACCAGAAGATGATTCAGATGATATGATATCAAGAAATGATGAGTTGCAAAGGGAAGATGAGGTGAAGGGTAGGTTCTTACTTGGAGAAAGAGAGCCCAGGGTGGACGCCCTGGTACAAGCAGGAGGTGGTGGAGGTGGACGATGCGGAGGTCTACTCCGCTTCTTCTGATTGGTCTATGGAGGGGCCACATTCTTGTCTATCGGGATCGCCTGCATCTCGTCCATCTCCTCTGTAGGTTCCATATTCTATGGTTGCTTTTCCTATGTAGGGGGCTCCTGTGTCACAGTTTCTTGAGCCGTGTTCTGTTTGTTAGCCTTGTCAAGAAGAGGACAGTCTTTATACTGGTGTCCCACCTTGTGGCAATGCCTGCATCTAAATGGAACCCCCTCATAATCCAAAATATGTCTCCTATCATTATTCCTCCACTGAATGTTTATGTGCTCTAGTAAACCATCAAAGAGATCTAGGTGAACTAGTATCCTGGCATATGCCATGCACCCCATAGTCTGAAAAGTGTCATCATATGTGAGATAGATGCCAAGGGAATTTCTAATACTCTTGAAGACATCCTCTGCCAAGAAATGAAGCAGAAGCCCTGGGAGGCATACCCGGATAGGTCCAACATCTACCCTCTCTCGTTCCGGATCAAACAATGGCGTCCATCTTTGAAATAATACAGGTGACTGATCTATGTGCCAGACCGTGGACAATACGTAGTTGGTGTGTGCAAGACAGCTAAATCACAAAGCAAACCAACCCTTTACAAATGTCTAAACCTTTGGGGGATCTTTTAGGTGATGGCCCCAGACTTTTGAGGTCCATTACTGAAGCTTCTCCACACTATAATGTCGACCATGAACCCATCCCACAAGCACTTTCTCTGCGATATCCATTGAGTCCAAAAGTTGAGTGTCTTTGGTGAGATTGAGGAAACCCTTGCAGGTCCGAAGCTTTAAGCACCTTTTTTTTTTTGATACCTCGAATAATCTCGCAGCAGAGGTTTCTAGAGTTGAGGCTGTATGAGCAGTCGCCGATGTAGGGGAATCCCTAGAATCCGCTGTGGTCATCGACGGTATGGAGGGAAATATCCTCAGGATAGGTCCAATCCTAGTAAAATTTACCAGTGGGGGGGCTGTGTAGGACAGGGGAGCAGATGAGACAAGCCCCAGAGCAGTTGAGACCAAGAGTTGGTTCGTTGAGGGTATGCTAAAAGCAGACGGAGGAGGGTTTGGAAATGGATCCTCGACAAGGTTTTTGCCATAAGGGTTTGACAGAGAGTTTGCAAATTCTAGCGTGTGCAGTGAGAACAACTGTGTAATGAATTCAAGGGGTGAAGGAGCATCTTCAGGGAGTGATACAGATGTAATGCAGGAGCGAGAGATGGATGGGAGAGCATCAACCTCCTCAGATAGTGTATTGTTGAAGGGAAAGTAATCGACCGTAGTGGTCCTAGGGGTTGTCCATATGGGCACATCCTCCGAGGGATCCGCGGAGTAATCGACCAGCTCATCCATAACCATTAAGCTTTCCCGTTGACAGCTGCTTGCAGAATTGATGATAACAGGCAGAGGTGTGTGTCGGTGAAAATGGAAGGTAAGGAGTAAAATAAACTCGACCATCTGCAGTATGAAGCACCGGTGAAAGCCCGTTCCAAGAGATGGGTGGGTGAAACAGGGGGAGAATAACAATAGCTGAGAAGTTACGGTGGCAGGCGTTGTTGTACCACAGATTCAGAGAGCTGTAGGTGGTCTCTACAGAGAAACCCTAACCCCGTCACCATTTCCTCTGATTGGACGGTTGTTGTGGTTCTTGTTCCTATGTCCTATCAATTTTTCTTTTCCTTCCCCTCTTAGGTCTACTGCTATTTGGCTGCCCATGAGTTTCTTCCTGAAAGTCCGCTGACATATTTTTTGACAGCGCTGTGCAATTTTATCTTGATAATATATACCCAACTAATTTGTTAGCGAATGAAAAATATGCAATTTTGAGGCAATGATAAGGCAAATATTCAAAAAATTAGAAAATAACTTCAAAACCAACATCATCAAAACTAAAAATAGTGAGATCATTCATGGGAATTTATATACTAGTTTTCATTGGAAAAGAGTGTAAAGGTTTTTGTCAAGTAAAGGAAGCTTTCTTGAGCAATTAAATTCCAAGCATTGATTCAGACAGATGTAGTAGCAAATATCTTATATGACACAAACTCAACAATTAAAGTGAAAAGGTGCCAAAGCACGTTTTGTTTTCATCTAACAAAACTTTCTCTTTTAAGAATGTTTTTTCCTATAAAATATAGAAACTTCGGGCATGGGTTCTGAACAGATGGAAACAAATATTGGAAAACCAAAAGAGGTTTTTGTTGAGAATGGAATCATCTAAAAAAATTTCTTTAATTTTTTACAAGACTATCACGGTTTAGGAGATACAAAGGCATATTTGGACCCTATTTTTCAAGAATTTGCCAAAAAAATCTCACAGACAACCGTTAATGAGCCACCTCATCAATTTGACTTGGGGATCATATCTTACCATATCCTTGATAATGTCAAAAAAGAAAAATAAAGATAGATGAGGAGGTTTTCAAATCCATTTGTTTTGGATATTGATTTGTTTTTTATATTTTTTCAAATTTTGAAATTAAAATTTCCATAAATTATGGATCTCTAAATTGATATATTTTTTGTATAAATTATATGGAAAAGTAGAGAGAAGGGTTGATTTTTTGGCACAACAAGACTCTATTGTGTATATATTATTTTTATGTTTATAAAATTCCAAGGAAAAAGTTTTAGAATTGCAAATTTGGGATTCCTTTGCTATGTTTATCAGCCAATGTTCTTTATGATGTGTTCTTTCTTAGTAAATCTCATGATTGTTATTTCTTCATGTCTTAAACGCTGTTTGTAAAACAATAGAATTCATATTTGATGCTCTGTTGTTTTCAGTTTCAAATGTTCGATCTTATCCTATAAAGTCACACATATTTCATTTATTTTCTTTGTGTAGTGGGTTGTTTCTTCATTCTTCTTACCAACTGAATATCCTGAAGTTTAAATAAACATTGTATATGCCTTTGATACCTGTTGTCGCACAGATTGTCACGACAACGCTTAGATCGGGGGCTGTCACCCTGATCCCCGATCTCTCCGTTTAAGCCTGTCTCCCGTGGCTAAGGGGGGTAGACCTTAGGGGATAATGGGTGACCAACTGGGGACCAGTTTGTTTGGGAGACACGAGGGGAAACAAACACTTAATTGATTTTGTTAAGTTAATAGACCAGTGCCTTATGGAGTTAATGATTAAATGTTTATTTATTAAATGTTGCAGAAGTATAAACCATGTAAAACAATCATTTATCATCAAATAACCCAAGCGATGTAAGATATTCAACAAATGCACAACGCCTTAACGATGATCCAGCAATTAAACCTCAAGAAAAAATAAATGCTTTAAATGATCATAAAATTTAAATGCTGACCAGCTACCACTTTCATATAGCCAACTTGTTAAATAAACATTTTAAGTGCGTTTAGCTATAGAAAAATGGACCATAAAAAATGAATTTTCAATTTTTTTCTTTTTTTTTTCTAAGAATAAAACAAAATTAAAATCTTAATAAAACTAAAATAAATAAAACTTAAAACTATTCTAAATTAAACTAAACTAAATGAAACTTGAAATTATTAAATTTTAATCCTAAAATCAAATAAATCTAAACAAAATATGAAGAAATTTTTTTATGATTTTATGATTTTTTAAAATAAAATTCTAACATTAAGATAAAACAAAACTAATATCTAAAAATCTAAACAAAAACTCGAAAAGAGGCCTAAAGATCAACTTTTTATGATGTTTTTATTTTTTGTATTTTTAAATGAAATAAAACTAATTCTAAACTAGATAAAAATTAAAATATATAAAAAAAAAAATCTAATTTGAAAAGACTAAGATCTAACTTAACATAATCAAAATCTAATCTAATTACACTAACATAACATATTTATTTTTTGTTTTTTATTTTAAAGCTTTAGGATCTTTAAAACTAAACTAGGCTAATTCTAAGCTTTTAACAAATCAAAAGTGAAATGGTCTAAATCTAAAACCATATAACAAAGATTTAATAAATATAAAACTAAAACTAAAACTAAAATCTATCTAACGTAAACTAAAAATAAATTAGAACAAAAATAAAATGACACTAAACTAAACAAATAAAGTACATACCCCCCCAAAAAAAAAAATCGATGAATCATTTTATAAACAAGGTTCTAACGTAACAGCCAAATAAAATGAAAAAAAATGTACCTTAAATCTTCACAAAATAAAAAAAGCGTTCATAAATCTTAAGTCCTAACTATACCATTAAATAAAATCTATATAAAAATAAAATAAAATCTAACTAAGCCATCATGCGTATATATGAAAACCAAAAGAAGCTCAGTCGTATAGAACAGAATTGATCGATTTTTTGTTTTGTTGCACAGGTTTTGAAGCAAATTTTGGCGACTGAAAATTTTCAGCATGAAGGCTTGATGTGTTTGCAGGTTGGCTGGTGGAAAGGATTCGGAGAATGTGTTTTGGGTGGCTCAATGCAGCCGCAGAAGAAAGATTTGCTGATCTGGTCAACGTAAAGATTAATGGGTGCAACTTTGCTGATATGGACAGCGTTTGGATGAGCTGCGATGACGCTGCGTGGGTTTGGAAACACGCTGATGCAGGTAGGAAGCAACTGCGTGGAAGTGTATGGAGCAACCAGTGTGCAGGTAGAGAGAGACGCTGGCAGCCTGCTCTGTTTTTATTTTTGTTTTGTTTGCAGGTGCTAGAGCAGCGTGGAAGGAATCCGCAGGAAGTAATGCTGAAGAGAAATGCGGAAATGGAGCTGTGAGGAGATAGGGATTTGATTTGCAGCAGAGTGAGAGGAGCTCTAAATATTTTCCAGAAATCTTGACAAAATTTTTAACTTGCTCTCCTTCAGATTTCTTGAAACCCTCATAAAAAAATTTAGATCTGAAAATGAATGATGTTAAAACCCCTGGAATGCAAGATTGCTGGTTGATATTTTTGGAAAGCAATTTTAAATGAAACCCCAGCAAACAGATAGTTTGGAGAATCTCGAATTTCTTCAGCAAAAAACCTGCAAGAACTGATCCTGAGGCTAGATCTTACCCTCCAGGGCCTAGATCTGGCTTCAAACAAAAATTTCTCCTCAGACCTGTAACCTGCACCCTGTAATGGCAAAACAGAACACCCAAAGATAATATGTGCAAGAAACGAAACTGAAAACCCTAACTAAATAATTACA
>APFE031131336.1:18995-34722 GCA_000404065.3 Pinus taeda
ATTTTTTGTTTTGTTTGTAAGGTAAAATATAAACTAGAACCAAAAAATGAAGATAATTATTATATATAATATCTTATTATATTCTATATATCTTAATTATATTCTTCGAAAAAAGCTAACTCTAATCAAATTATTTAAATAAACATTAATTTCTAACTAAAACTAAACTAAAATTTTAATCTAATTTAAACTAAAGGCCCTAAAAAAACTAAAAGGGACTTTTTTATTTATATATATATATATAATATATATATATATATATATATATTTTAATATTATATTATTTTTTACTGAAGATGTCTAATTTCCAACTTAGTTAAAAGATTTAAACCTTAAAGCTAATTTTGAACAAAAACGTTTTTTTTTTTTTTAATAATCCTTTCCCTTTTTTTTTTATTTTTAATTTTTGTGAACTTTTTTGATATTGTATTTTTATGAGATTTTTTGATATTGTGAAAGTCAAACAAACTAGATTACAACAAAAATTTATTTTTAAAACTAAAACTACACTACATAAAACGATACACACACCAAAAAAAACTAAACTAAAATGAAAATAAATAAATAAAAACTAAAATCTAAAATGAAATGTAATCTAATATATATATAATGCTAAAAACTAAAGCGTATTATTTATTTATTTATTTAGAACAAATAAACTGAGTTTAAATCTAAAACCAAAAACCCAATGCATGAAGTGTTTTGACTTACACAGGCTTGGGAACTTTGACGACAACTTTGTTTGCAGGTGCGTGGAGGAGAGACTGCATGAAGGGAGCTGTAAAAAAGATCAGCAGTGGGAAGGACGTAGGAATCTTGGGCTGCTGGTGGATGGACACTGGTTTACAGCTGCGATGAAGGCAAGAAGATACAGGCTGCGTGAAGGGATCTAGATGTGCGTGGGAAGAAACGCTGTTACTGCAGGTAAAATGGAGAGTCTTGAATGCAGTTTGCAGGTTTGATGGATTTGATAGCAGCGTTGAGGGAGGATTGTCTTGAAGAGGGAGAGAGGACTGGCAGAAAGGAAAGACGAAAAAAAGAGAATGCATGGAAAAATAAGGACGCAGAAGGGTTTGATGGAACTGCGTGGATAGATGCGGATCTGGCTGCGTGTAGGTCCAGAATGGAGTAGAAAGTGACTGCGTGGGGCAAGCTAAATGTTTGGAGCAATGGCAGCAACAGAAAGATGGATAAGAAAACCTTCCAGATTCTCTAGTAAATTTCAAATCACCCTACATTCCGATTTGTTTGATGGAAGCTCTGAATTGTTTCTCAAAACCTGTACCTGGAATCTGTAATGGAAAGAAAGAAACAGAAAACCCAGAAGAAAAATGTGCCAGAAACAAAACTAAAACCCTAAATCAGCTAAATAATTATAGCATTTACAGATTTTTGACTCTTAAGCAGCCAAATTTTTCAATAATCACAGTAATATTATCAGAATTTAATTTTAATGTGAGATACTTCAGAAAACCCTGCATGCATTCATAAAAAAATGATGATAAGCCCGGGATTAAAACTAGTTGGGCTCTTTCAGAAAACAAAATCCGGGAGTTGGCTCGTTCAGCCGAGAACTTCCTCGAACGCCCGATAATCTAAAAAAAAAAGATTTCCTGCACAGCTTAAAATCAACCATTAACATAGAGGGAGAAAACAATAGTGAAACCCAGATCAAATGGAGATACCTGCCATTATATTTCAGAATCTAAACTATCATTCAAACCTCAGAGATCAGACAAGATACCTGTGCCTAGATCAATCTTCATTAAGCTATCATCAATGGTTGAAAATAAAATTATGCAGAAAAATAAAACAATCTTACAACATTTCCAGAAGAGTAACACCAACGAGATTTTTAACCCCAAAGTCTTTCTTTATTGGACAAAAAAAAATGGCTGCAAGAGAGCTTTCTTTAGCACCAGACTCTCAGATCCAATCTAATCTCAAATGACCCCTAACACCCTATTTAAAGGAAAATTTCCCAACGGCTAGTTCGAGTGATCCATGTCAAAACGATCTCGATCGTCGATGACGATCAAAATCCCCTTTAATCTCATCCGTCAAGTTTTTTAAATGCATTTTAATATATTAAAAAATTGAAATTCTGCATTTATTTACTCAAAATTTTGACTTATTATTATTTTGTTTTTAATTATTTTTTAAAATTTAAAATTTTATTATTATTATATTTTTTTTAATTTTTTAATTTTAATTTTAATTTATTATTTTACATCTTATTATTATTATTATTATTATTTATTTTGATGGATCCTCGAACTTAGCCTTTGGAAAAATCACCTAGGACCTAGGACTTAGGACTTATGAGGGGATTAAAACGTTTTCTAACCCTCAAGACACTTTACATCATGACTTTACAGTTTTATATCTCAAGGGGGAAAACCCATTTGACATAGACCCTCATAGACCACCCAGTTCTGTGACACAACTATAATCTAGCAGACCGACGCACTAGGATTCCCTTAAGATTCTAATGACAAAATTCATTCCGGCTTTGGGGTTAGGCTGAAGGAAAACTCTGCCGATCATGGATTGGTGAGACAAAAATCCTTCTGGAACGTAGATTATCACTAGAAAATTAGGTCCACCTAGGAAATTTGCATACATGACTCATCTCTGCTAAGATTATTTACAATTTACACATGTAGACTGGGTTTACAACATAATATGATCAAGACGACGATGAGTGTCAAATGGCATGGACACGTCGATCAAGCGCTATCCCTTTTGTGAAGAAAAGGGGGTGTACTGCTACGGGTAGTTGACACATAGTGGTCAACAATACCTATCTGTCTTACCCCTAGTTCTTAGAAATTTCAATAATATCAATCCATGAATCCATGCCCAATGGTTAATTTACCATTTTTCCAACCAAGCCCATCATTTTTATAAGTTAAATCTTGTCACCGAGCATATGAGTGACTTGCTACTGTAGTGACCTTGAATAGCAAAGTTGATGAGAGATCCCTCTCCAAATTGAAGGGTTAGCTTTCAATCCCAAAGTGGTTAGAGGTTACCTTGGAGTTTTCACCATCACAACCTGGTGAAATTATGAGTGATAACATTCTTGGTGTCATTGTTGGGGATGTGAAGCTTCAAGACAACATCTCAGAAGAATGACAACAAATAGATATGCTCTCTGATGGTGAACAAAGGACAGACACAAAAAGTATACACATCATTCACCTGGCGACTCCACTCTTAGCAGGATCCATAAATCAAAGTATCACTAGCGGATCCATTGGATCAAGATGAATCCAGAATCTGCAAGGTATTCTCTTATGAACAATAATCATATTATTGGCTTTCCAAATTGTATTCCTCGCATTGATTGGCAAACATATTTGTGAATATTTAGAGATCATAATGGGGATGATGAAGAATCCTTGTTTGAAATGTTTTCTAATTAGGAAGAACTAGTAGAGTCTAGTTTCCATGATACTCAAGATCATTCCCAGCAAGCAATTATTTCTCCCTTGGCGAAAAATGAAATATATATGCATCTCAATGATGAAAGCCATGTTACATCCCATGATATTAATGATGATTTGTAACAAGTTTTTTAGTTTTCATGTGGCAGAGCCTAGGATGAAGACAGTCTTTCAAGTTTTCCTTCGTATCATTCATCTACTAAATTTTTGCATCATGAAGAAACTGGTGAAAAACATATTTTTGAAATTGTCTCCATGGAAATGTTAAGAAGTAATCCCGTCCACGATGATACTACATTGAGTTGCAAGAAAATAGTGAAGAAGAGCAAGGTGTTTTAGATCTTTTTGGATGCTGAAAAATCCGTTCATAATTATTTCTCTCTTAAATTGAAATATTAAAAAAAAATTAAAGATCAAAATGACATTCTTGCTGAAATATGTGTAGGAGCATTTTTAGGTTGTTCCCAAACACATAAGATTGTTGTCGCTTTTGAATGATTTTAAGAGTGTAAAAAACCTTTTCCTACCATAGATTATGTGAAATATGAACAGATGGCCCCACTGCATTTTGAAAATGATTTTGAGTTGGATGACATAGAACAACCAACAATTATAAATGAAGAGAGTGTTTGTCTTTTTGTTGATCTTCAAGATGGGGTTATGTTTCATGTTTTTGAAGACTATCTAGCTAGGTGGTTGGAATCATCAAGGGAGTTTGTGTTATTCGCCAACACAGGAATTGGATTCAATTTTCGTTTTGAGTTGCTACTTTCTACCTTTCTCTATCTACTCAAGGAAGGTGTGAGCGAAATTCCAGTGAGTAGCCATCTCATTTTATGGTTACATTGGAAATTTTTTATCACTTGTTCGAACATTCATTCAACAGATTAACTAGTAAGCAATAAGCTTGTCTGGGCAAAAATCTCTTTCAATATTTTTCAGTTCAATTTTCAACATGTGTATTTTTAGTTTTCAGTTCTTAGTTTGCAACATTTTTAAGCAGTATGTAGCAGTTGCAGTTTGGTTTCAAATTTGTAGCAATTTTCAACAATATGTAGTAGTTTCAGTTTGGTTCAATTACAAATCAGTTTGCAGGTTGTTGGTCTCAAAGCTTAGGAGTTACCTAATGGATATGCACCTGGTCTACATGGTTCTTTGCTACCTCTGAAGGCAACAACATCCCCATTGGAGCTAGATGTTATCACATTTAAAATTTTGAGGTCAACTCAACTGGGGCCCCAAGATCCAAGTTCTAAGAAAAGGAAGGTCTAGAAACAAGGTAAAGGAGGAGAACAATGCCTTAAGGCCAACAAAACAAAGAAGGAAAAACCAACTCAGGCTAGCACTGTAGACCTTTTGGTGGAGGCAATAGAGAAGATTAAGTAAGGTTTTCATAACAACACTGCCACTTAATCCGTTAGCATTTGCTTTGAATATTTTTGATAGGATTCTGACAGTTAATTTGTCAGCACTAGTTTTTGTTTTATTTTGGGTAAGCGCTGATAGATTATTTGGCAGTGCTGTGTAGTTTTTATCCTGATAATGTATACTAAGTTAATTTGCCAGCAAATGAAAAGTATGCAATTTTGAGGCAACAATAATGCAAATATTCATAAAATTAGAAACAACTTCAAAACCAACATCATCAAAACTAAAAATGGTGAGATCATTCATCGTAATTTATAATAATACTAGTTTTCATTGGAAAGGGGTGTAAAGGTTTTTGTCAAGTAAAGGAAGTTTGTCTTAGCAACAAAATTCCAAGCATCGATTCAGATATATGTGGCAGCAAAGATCTTATATGACACAAACTCAATGGTCACTTGACGAAACCTTGTTTATTGACTTATTTTTCCTGTAAAAGACTGTAACTTTGGGCACAATTTCTGAACATATTGAAACGAATTTTTGAAAACCAAAAGAGGTTTTTGTCAAGAATGGACTCATTTACAAAAAAACTTTTATTTTTTACACAACTATCATTGTTTGGGAGATACGAAGGCATATTTGGATCTTGTTTTTCAGGAATTCACCAGAAAAAGCTCATAAAAAACTATTGATGAGCCACCTCATCAATTTGAATTGGGGATCAAATCTTACCATCTCTTTGATAATTTCAAATAGAAAACTAAAGATAGATGAGGAGGTTTTCAGATCCATTTCTTTTGGATCTTGATTTCTTTTTGATATTTTGTCAAATTTTGTAATTAAACTTTATAGAAATTGTGGATATCAAAACTGATGTAATTTTGTATAAATTATATGGAAAAGTAGAGAGAGGGGTTGGTGTGTTGGCACAAAAATACTTGATTGTGTATATGTTATTTTGACATTTATAAAATTTCCAAGGCAAAAGTTTTAGACTTGCATATCTAAGATTTATTTGCTGTGTTTATCAATTAATGTTCTTTGTGATGTGTTCTTTCTTCTTAAATCTCATGATTTTTATCTCGTCATGTTTGAAACACAGTTTGTAAAATAGTGAAATTCATATTTGATGCTCTGTTGTTTTCAATTTCAAATGTTTGATCTTATCCTCTAAAGTTACACAAATTTCATTTATTAGATTTGTGTAATGGGTTGTTTCTTCATTCTACTATCAAATTGAATATCCTAATTTCTAAATAAACATTGTATATGCCTTTGATCCCTATTTATATTACCCATGGTTTTTGGAAATTTCAATAAGATCAATCCATGACTCCATGCCCAATGGTTAAAGTTTCCATTTTTCCAACCAAGCCCATCATTTTTATAAGTTAAATCTAGCCTCCGAGTGTATGAGTGACCTTCTACTATAGTGACCTTGAGTAGCAGAGTTGATGAGAGATCCTTCTCTAGATTGAAGGGTCGACTTTCAATCCCAAAGTGGTTAAAGGTTACCTCAGATTTTTCACCATCACAGTCTAGTGAAATTCTGAGTGATAACTACACCTTGTAATTGTTTCAACATTATGGATAACATAAACAAACCTTCTTCTGTTACTCCAAAACTTTCTTAGCTAGACACATCATAACTTGGTTGCTACTGCTTCTCACATCTTGGTTGCTATTACTTCCTGTTGCTATCATTGAATTTTCCAAACATCAGTTCCAACTTGTATTGATATCCACACTTTATGAATTCATAAGTATTCTTCTTTCCACCATGGAAAACATTCCCTTCAAATATTCAAATAGTACATTACATGCATCCATCTCTATTGCATCACGTATGACCTATTCCTTAAAAATCCCAACATGAAATTTACCAAGATGATCCATATTGGTTCATTATATTTTCTTTTCATCCATATCTATGCTTTTAGAGTGGAAAAAGTGGGGGAATCAACTCTCAAGACCATTTTTTATTGGCGGGACCCAGTTTGGAACATTGGGGTATGAAATATTTCGAGAACATTTTGAGTCATCAAATGATGTTTATTAGGGTTGAAACTTTTCCACTTTAGGGCCACACCTATTTTTCCTATTCTACACATAGAGACCTTTCCAATGATGCAAGAATGACATCAATAAGAGTTTGTATGCGAAATTTATGCCTTAGAAGTTGACCTTCATTTTTTCACCACCATAATTCGAGAGGATGCCATGTCATCCCCAATTATTCATGAAAAAGGGGCTAGCCACATGATTATGATATAAAATACTCTATAAGAGTCTATATTTTATCTTTGGTTAAGAGTTGAGGTTGTCAAACCTAACCACTAGTAGGCTATTAAGTTGTGTTATAACTGGGCCACTAGGAGGAAAAAGGGTTCCATTCTTTCAAGTGCATTTGTTCCATACCTGAGAAAAAATAGCTAAGAGGGATAAGATACAAAGCACACAGAGAGGATTTGTGCACTATAGTATACCATGGGCCACAAGCCACACTTCTTTGTACTTGATATCATATATCCATTTAGAGAAAGAGAGTGGAGCAACCTCACCTTCCAGTTGGGTTTTTCTCCTGAAAGGGTTTCCCAAGTCATATTGTCTATCAAATGTGCGAGTGAGATTTTATTTTGTTGTTCTCTATTTTGCACAATGTTAAATTCACATGAATGCACTATTAATAATAAATCTATACATCCATAAAATCTAATAAAACTCTAATAATGTATAATTTACAATATTAAATGTAATTTTATCAAATTTATTGTGACGAATTGTCTAGTGGAATATCCATGACATTTTATGGATAATATTGATATCAGAGCAAGTTTCTATATTTTCGAGGGATTTAGATCGACTAGGTCAAAATTCATAAATCATGGGCGACGAATCTGTGAATAACACTCACAATCTTGTAGAGGAGAGGTTTTCACAATTGGAACAATGAGTCACTGATATAAATCGTAATGTAAATATCCTCATGTCCACCTTGAGCAATAAGCTTGGGATATTTAGAGAATATGGGGGTTCAAATGTAGAGGACAAATAAGAAGGGGGATTAAGAGATCGAGAAGAAATTGAGAACCAACCGAAGAAAGAGCCCAGAAAATATCAATTCAATATAAGTGCCATGAATCAATCACAACCCCTATTTAAAATGGGATAAAAGGATGATATCAAGCCATACAATGATGATATCGACACTATGAAGTTAAATCATTGTCTGCAACAACTGGAAGTGTATTTCGATGTCCATCAAATTGAGGAAGAAGAAAAGATTTCATTTGTGCGACTAAAATTAGAGGGCTATGCCCTAACTTGGAGGGAAATCCACACAAAGACTCTAAGGTTGGAGGGATAACCTCTAGTGACTAAGTGGGAGGACTTCAAAACCCCCATTAAGTCACGATTTTACCCCAGGACCAGTGGATCCATGGCACTACTTCTGGAAAAAGTTGAGGAAAAGTGTGTAGGAGTATACCACAAAAAGTTCAGAAAGATGGCCATAATGCTGGATATCTCCTCAATGAACCTATGTACTCGTCAAGTATTTGGGGGATTTGTGAGAAAAAGTGATGTTGTTCAAGCTTAAATTGATGGATGAGGGTTGTGTACAGGCACAATACCTAGAGAACATAGGCTTGAAGGAAGCACAATCAAGTGGATCGAAGTAGAAGGAGAAACAACATGCTTCTAATGAGGGGAAGAAGGAGCAGAAAGGGGGAAAATATAAAAAGACGACAACCACAACACACCAGTGCAAAGATCCCAACAACCACTCTAAAATTGATGACCATACAAAGGATAAGTGTTTGAAGTTGCATCCAAAGCTTAAATCGAAGAACAAAAAGAAGAAGAATCTCATAGTCATTGATTCAAGCAACCAAGTTGAAAGCGACTTGAAAATGGATGAGAAGATCATATGTACATCAATTTAGAAGGAGGTGAATCTTAGTAGCCTTCAACAACATGAAAAGAAAGAAATGAACAAACACTTCCATATAAAGATACATGTCAAGAAGACCAAGATCGATTCTATGTTTGACTCAAGATTGCAGACAAAATCTCATTGCAACAGAGCTAGTCAATAAATTGGGATTGGAAGTTCATGATCATCCAAACCCATATCCACTAGGATGGGTAAATAAGGACGCAAAGATGATGGTAACAAAACAATGGAAAACTGGATTTGCCACCTCTGCTGATTTTATTGATGAAGTACAACTAGATGTGGTTCCCCTTGATGTATGTGGAGTCATGTTTGGGAGTCCCAACATTTGCATGCGAGATGTATTATTCATGCAAATAACTGACCAATATTAACTCACCAAGGATGGAAAAATCATTCACCATCAATATGCACAAAGAAAATTTGAAAATATAATTGGTAAATTCCAACCAAGCCAAGAAATTGATCAATTTCAACAAGAAGTATGTTTTATTATTTTTAAGAGAAAATTAGTTTGTAGAGGAGTCAATAAGAGGCAAGGCATCCTTGGAGGGGTGCACCAAGAAACAAAAGCAATAACTAGAAGAGTTTCTACAGGAATACAAGTATGTGTTTCAAGAGGATAAAGGGTTACTACCTAAGAGGGAAGTGGAGCATGAGATCCAACTATTGTCGGATTCCCTATTGCCAAACATTAGGATGTACAGGTAGTCTGTTATAGAAACAAGTGAGGTGAAGAAACAATTGCAACAACTACTGGAATATGGTGTTATTCAACTAAGTACATACCATGTGGGTCACCCATCATCATTGTGCCAAAGAAGGATGGTACTTGGAAAATGTGTATAGATTACAGGGCGCTAAACAAAATCACACGCAAGAATAGGTACCCTCTTACCATGGTAGATGATCTACTAGATCACAAGCACTACTCCATAATGGAAATTTGTTGTACCTTTTCTAACCATGAAACCTAGCATAGATTGGGATGAGGAATACATTTTAACTTTAGTTTCTTTATGACTTCCATGGATACAAAATTTTCTATCCTTCCACTGTCTATGACCAAGTTACAATGTTTCCATTTAAATTTACATTTAATGTTGAAAAATTTCCATCTCTATTCATATTATTTTGTTTTCTTCCTTCCGTGTTTTAGGAACACCCTTCAAAACATTAAATTCTCACCTTGTTCCTACTAAAGGGCCATTGCAATTTCACAAATAGTGGTTTCCTCATTTTCTTGTGTGACTTGTGTTTGTGCTTCACCTCTTCATCTTAGATTATGCTTTTCCAAACATCCAAATGGCTTATGCCCTTCTACTCCACATCTATTGTAAGTAATAATAAACTTACCTTCCTCTCTTGAATCCTCTACCTCTTCCAATGCCATTTCCTACTTTAGTACTTTAGCTACTAGTGGATTCATTTGTTGGAAATAATGCTAAGAGGGGGGTGAATCAGTATTTACAAATCAATAACTTTTTCACTTCCATAATCAGATTTATATATGCTACTTCATTGAAAGGAACTCGTGTGTGCACACAACTGTTCTTAAGGCAACTAGCGTATATCTAGTGAACTTATGATTCAGTTAATTCATCATATGTTGATCTTTCATCAGTGCATCAATACTTTATTAAAAATTAAATAGTAACCATGTGCAGTAATAACAGAATAAACCATCACACATAAGAAACACACGTGAACACCAAGTTTTAAGGTGGAAACCCAATGTGGGTGAAAACCACCTGCTGCTGTCGTCTCTGTCTTCTTTTAATAATAAGAATTTTTTTTTACAATCTTGCATTGGTGCAGACTCATACTAGTGCATAGGCACCCACATACAAAAGGCTAAAACCTTCTCTCGTTTCTAGCTGCTACTAGAAGGGAGCTACAACCCCCTAGCTCTTGTACTAGCCGATCCATGTACTAGTATGTAGGCACTGACCTACAAAAGGCTCCAACCTTCACTCGTTTTCCAGCTGCTATTGGAAGGGAGCTCCAACCCCCTAGATCTTGTACTGGCCGATATGTTTACCAGTACGTAGGCGCCAGCCTATAGAAGGCTACGACCTTCTCTCTTCCTCCAGGGACCACGTTTCATGAATTTTCAGACTGGATACTCCTGGAACACAACACCACAATCTTAAGGCGAAGTTTCATCAAATTTTCATACTGGACCCATTAGTAACATTGAATCTCAAAATCAATCACCACTGCAATACAACCATCAAATACATCTGCATCAACCAACATTTAGTTGATCTGAACAATCATATCATTGACACCAGAACACTGTGATGAACCCAGAAACCTGCATCATCATTCAGAACCAGCTACAACCTCAAAAACCATGCATCAGAGTGTATACGCTACTTGGCTGAACCCAAACTGCATGTATACGTTACTTCTGTTAATCAAACCCGTGTATACCTTAAAAACTACTGCAAACATAAACTTTTGAATCAAGTTTGTACCAACCAACAATATACTGAATATCTACTGTCAACTTACAAAGCTTTACACAGGCAGCGACAAAGATCACTTCTTCTCACTTATACAATTAATAAATCAAATGCCAACCTCCTTATGCATTCAATTTTACATTTTAGCAATCAAATACCCAATCAATCTTTGATATAACTGAAACCCAATCATCAATCTCTGATATAACTAAAACCCAATCATCAATCTCTGATATAACTGAAATAATCAATCACTGAAACCTTTGAACCTCTGACACAACTTAATCAAATAATCACTAAACCTCTGACACAACTAAATCAACCATTCATTCAAACTTAATCAAATTCAACCAAACAACTGGAATAGACAGATCACTGTAACCAGTACACAGATCTGAACCCAGATCACTACATCAACAACTAGAACTAATTGTAACTTCAAAAGGTATGTGTCAGAATGTATACACTCCTTCAATGAATCCAACCTGCGTTTATACACTACTTCCTTTAGCCCAACCCGCGTATATCTCTAAATATACTGAATCATAAAACCTCAGAACCACAAACTGTACCAATCAGTGACATTCTGAAGATCTACTGTCATATTACAGAGTTCTAAACATATAGCAACAAGGATCACCCTTCCTTCTCAATCAATCAATCAATCGGCCTCAATTTCCTTATACATTGAGTTCTACTTTCAGATCTAAGAAGACATCATTGAAAAACAACATTAATACAACAATAAAACAACAATATTGATTTGATAGATTAGTTATCCCTGAACATTAAGCTTTTCTTTTGCATACGCTACTTGGAAGAGCCGAACTAATGTGTATATGCACCTTCACCAAAGCGAACCAACGTATAGATCTGCAAATACTTACTTATGACTTTGCTGCAATTCCCGACTTCAGACATACCGAGATCATCACATATAAAGGATAAAACATGTGTTAGCAATCAGATCTATCCCATCCATTATCAGACCACATAATGATAAGTCATTTTGATATTGATCCATCATTATATCTCATCCATCATTAAACGCTCCGGTGCATATTTAGTCTAGATCAAGAAAAGCATCAGAAACCCATAACATGCATATTTTACTTTGATCTTACACTTCATAAGATATTCATTAGTTGTGCCCTTATCCCTTTGATCTTATCCTCCTTATATACTTAGATCCTTTGTCAATACCTTGGACCAAACCACTTAGGACCAATACCTTGGACCAAATACCTAGGGACAATACCTCAGACCAAATACCTTGGACCAAATACCTAGGGTCAATACCTCAGACCAAATACCTTGGACCAAAATACCTTAGACCAAATACCTGGGACAAAAAACTTGGTTTACCAACATGTACACGCTTTTCCTCCTGAGGGAGTGCGTGTATACGTATACGATATTTTTGTTCGGTGAACCTGTGTATACAACTTAACGTACCTAAAAATGTCCTTTTTCTTCAACTTTTTGATTCTGATATGTAGTCCTTTGTTCCTTCATCCTATTCTTTTGTACCCTGATTTTGTTACCTCTGAATAGACCTGTTATAATGAGATTTGCCATTGTACATTACTTTTGAACTGATTCCTTTAAACTACCCTGCATTTTTTCATATTTGTAAACACAACTGCCATGCATTCTGTCACTTCTGATATCTCTCATGTAGATTCATCTAGTTATCATATACAAGTGAGTTGTTCTACTACAAGTGGGTTTCCATCAAGTACAACACATGTATCATAATGCCAACAACCTTCCCCTTTGGACTTGATGGCAACCATGTTGGTGTTGATTACTGCAAGCTGTAGAAACTGTTAGAGATAACAAGCACCACCAAAATACTCTCCCTCTTTGACATCAAGGGCAAAGGGTGGACCAAGATACTCTCCCCCTTTGATATCAAGGGTAAAGGGCTGACCAAAATGAAGACTTTCATATCTGAACAGCTGAACATGAACATTGATCATGCTCCCCCTAGGCACGTGCTGAATTCTCTGATTAAACTCCCCCTTTGTACATGCTGAGATGCACTATACCATCCATGCTCGCCTTGAGCACATGCAAAGTCTACAAATATATTTTCCAAAAAAAATAACATGACTCTATAACTCAACTATGTGAGTATGACCTTCCTATCACCAATGACTCATACATACATCAATCTCCCAACCAAGTGGGGATATACCAAATTTGACTCATCTACCCAACCAAGTGGGGATATACCAAATGTTTATACATGACTGAAATATAACAATTATTACATCATCCTTCCCATGCATAGTGAGGGTATACATTACATTATATGACCAAAAGGACTTATTAAAAGACTATGACAGACATAGACATATCATTACATCATGGGCCTTTATATGACCTTTTCATCGAGTGATATACATGACATTTATAACAAAGACCAAAGATCTAAATAAGATGATGATAGTCATTAGAAACTATCATACACAATATATGATCTGCACCATAAGCATCTGTCAGCAACATCCACACCAGCAACTTGTATATGTCCATCATTAGTTCCCAAGATATGACAATGTAAATATAATCAACCTATGACAAAGTATGCCGCATATAGAAATCAACTCATCCTCTTAATCTCATCAAGATCAACTTGCACCGTTTCCTTAGTAGAAAGAGCCTTATCATAACCTTCCATGAATCAACTAAGCATATGTCATATCTCCAAGTAGTAACACAAAATCATATCATATGTATGTGAAAACACCATAGTCATCATCTATGATCATAACATCATCATAAAAAACTGCATGATCTTTCCACAAGAGCCCTCAATATATCAACCATGTATCATCACTAGGGAACATCCCACATTTCATAAGCATCAATCATGATAATCAACATGTGTGAGTATCAAACTTATCATCATAAAGTAAGACGACATCATCATTATGTGACTAACTAATCCATGTCTCTGAATATCCATGTCTTCAAATAGCTATGTCTTCATGAGACCTGCAATAACACCATTCTCTTGGCCAACCAATGATATTTATCAATATGAAACTTAAGTAATCATCCATGTATCCAACCTAATGTGTATCCATCAACTATGTATCTAGAAAACCATGAGCTCATAGTCATTTTTCAAGATTTCTTGATATCATCAATAACAATAATCCTCAACCATGTGAGAGCCAAGAACTATAGGAATCTTGCATCATAACTGAACCATATGGACTTGATGCATCTTGAAGGCATGCTGACACCAACATAAAAGAAATGTGTGGCTCATCATCAAATAATGAAGTTGTGTACTCAAGATTTGTACTTCTCGTTGTCCTTATGAAGATCACCATGTAAGCAACATATATGTACTGTATGCATCATCAAAAAAATCATCCACAGTCATCCATAAATCTGATATGAATAACAACTATGTAACCCCAAGCAATACAAGTATCATATGAGATTTCATCATGGGAAACTCATAACCGTAACATAGCATGATGTATCATTTAAACACTTTAGCCACAAAATCATCATCACCATTGATAAGAATAATTAGGTACCAAATGCTTCTAGACATAATTCCAACAATGCATTATTAGAAGCATAGCATATTCTCCCCTTGAACCTATGCCCTCTGTTCACTGTCAGATCTAATCATTGCATATATCAGTAAGAAATATCAAGGCATCATCATGAATCAGATATACATCAAGTCATCAACAACTTATGAGGATCAATAACATCCACATAATGTAATCATCAACCATCAAAACAAAAAAGATAACTGATAATTGTCTGAACCATATCAAATCATTTTTCTGAGTCTGTCCCACTGCTTCTTCATCAACCAACATATATGCAATTGTGCAGCTTCTAACTCGTGTATATACATGACTTGTCTTCATGATAACTGCGTATGAGAATTAGGACACTGAAATTTCATACTTTTAGTTCCTTCTGAGTTTTTTCTGTCTGTATACTAAGCTATGCCACATCTTTCTGTCTGTGATTCCTTCTTCTTCCATACCTTGGAGTGTGATGATGTTTGTTCCTTTTGGTATGTTGGCTGAAATTTGCTCCTGCATTCTTTTGTTATATGCCCAAAATTGTTACAAGCATAACATCTTATATGTTTCATATTCCTTCTAAAGCAGTCAATGGCTTTGTGACAGGGAAAATTTTAAGAACCCCCCATAAATTTACATATATAATAAATGGGCGAATCTCCATGGTATATAGGAAAAATGGAAGGCGATTTTATCAATAATATGATATGTATATATAATTTCTTGGCGAATCTCTCTCCAGGCATGGCGAATATTTTACTCATTTATGAAATCTTGTGTTTATTGAATACACAAATGAAATCATTGCATTTCTTTAAAATATCTTTTGAAATCAAAATTACTGAAATTACATATTGATAACCTAGTGGGTGTAAGATAAAATTCACCCATGCCATTCACAGAAAGCATGAGAAAAAACCT
>APFE031131336.1:44954-102738 GCA_000404065.3 Pinus taeda
ATTACAAGATATGGTCGGATTTATTTGTTCTTCATCTAGGCTTTGTTCCTGGAGTATATCCTCTTCTTTTGAGCTTTCTTGCTCCTTTTCTTCTTCCTCTTCACAATCTATGTAGAATAATTTCTTCTCAGCACACTTATGACCTTTAGTGTATTTGCTATCACAACTGTAACAAAGCCTTTTGCTCTTTTTTCTTCCAATTGTTGTGGTGTCAACCTTATAGGTTATGGAAGACTAGTGGCAACACCACTTCCGTCTTTATAGATGTGAGTGGTATGCTTCCTCGTTGCCATAATTTTGCTTTCCATTTTTCTTGCTAACCTGAATGCCTTCTCTAATGAATCAGGTTCCCAAAGGTGAACATCATGTTGGATATTATCCTTTAAAGACCCTATGGACACATCAATCCTATGCTCTCTGGAATATCTTTTACCCTTATGTTCAATTTTTGGAACTCCTCAATGTGCTCCATTATTGAACCCTTTTGTTTGAGACTTATCAATTGGCTAAAAAAAGTGTTGCTTTTTGTATCCTCATAATGTGCTGTCAGTTCTTCCGGAAAAATTGCCCAAGTGATAATTTGTTTACGAGAGCAAAGCCATTGATACCATACAAATTGATTTGGTTCCAAATATAAAGTTGCAATACGTACCTTTTGTGTGTTTTGCACATTATTGAGATCGAAAAATTGCTCCATCTGTAATATCCATGTTGCGGGATCCTTGGCATCAAACTTCCTCATATTCATTTTTGGAATATGGTGGGTCTTCGATCCAACATTAGAGTCTATGGAATCATGACTAAAATTTCTTTTGTTCTCATCAAGAGTTTCCTTTACTGCCCTTTCACCATTAGTGACCATTTCTTGTAGCAACTTATTCATATTTATCTTCAATTCTTCCATGTCTGTCTTCAAATCTATCTTCAAATCGTCCATCTTAGCTTCCACTTCATTCATCTTAGCTTCTCCATATTTCTTTAAACCATCCATCTTAGATTTTGTTCCTTTTTGTGCAAGTGACACTTGTTGCACTTGGTCTCGTAATTTTGATATATCATGTTGCATTTCTTCCTCTTCTTCATGAGTCATGCTAGAGATTTCAAGTTGCCTACTATATGTTTGCATTTTCTTTCCTTGGGGCATCAATTACCGATAATAATGCTTTACTATGCCCTTTGAATTCCTTCAACTTATTTTTTCAAACCAAGCTTATGCAAAAAATTTAAAAAAACTACACACCTTTTTTCACTTTGTAGGAGCCTGATATTGAATCTGATGTATCTCTATAATTTCGGATCATCCAGTTTTGAAATTGTGACCTGTAGTAGCTCTCTACGTCCTCTTTTCAATGCCACCAGTCTGATCCAAATTGGATTCTCCAAGAAAGCATTATGCACAATCTCCCACAATGACCTGATTATAGACTAGTTCAGTAGAGAGAACTTGTACGACGTGCCATGAGTCACTGTTTCGACTTTTGGCTCTGAAAAATATATACAAGAAACTACAGTCCATCCTCTTTCTGTACCTTCTTATGAAATTTCAATCCAATTCTCAGAAAGAAAGTTATGACGTTTTTCCCTAGGTCACTTATTTGGAATGTAATTCAGGAGTCTGCAAAAAGATCAACTTCCTCAGATCATATCTCCGCAAATATAGCTCAAAAAGCTATGAAATTTAGATCAAATATTCAACGTGATTTCTTCTCAAATGGTTTTTTTTTAGCTTCTGAAATGTCGTAGAAAGAAAGTTATAGTGAAAATGCCACGATGACGTGTTTGGAGCAACGAAACCCTAGAATCCAAAGCTCTGATACCAAATGTTATGAAACCAGCTCAAAAAAGATAGAAAAGATAGATCAACACCTTAGAATTTAGCCTCTTCGAGGGGGAAACCTCCTTTGCATTACATAAATGAACAATTCTTGGATGATTCAAATGAAAAAACCTCCTTTCTATATATAGGAGTCTAAGGAGTCACAATATAACCCAGCTGACCTAACAATAATAATATAAAGGCACAAAAATAACAATAGAGGGATTCTATGGGACACAGTAATAAAAATATGAGCACAATAGGGGCACAAAAATATTAATAAGGGATACAACTACAATAGTAATGGGGTAATCACTAGTATTATAGGGACCTATCACCCAACCTGTGTATATCTCTAAAGATACTGAATCATAAAACCTCTGAATTACAAACTATACCAATCAATGACATTCTGAAGATCTACTATCATATTACAGAGTTCTAAATAGATAGCAACAAGGATCATCCTTCCTTCTCAATCAATCAATCATTCAGATTCAATTTCCTTATACAGTCAATTCTACTTTCAGATCTAAGAAGACATCATTGACAAACAACAATAATACAACAACAAAACAGTGGTGTTGATCTGATAGATTAGTCATCCCTGAACATCAAGCTTTTCTTTTGCATACGCTACTTGGAAGAGCCGAACCAGCGTGTATACACACCTTCACCAAAGCAAACCAACGTATAGATATGCAAATACTTACTTATAACTTCGCTGTAATTCCCGACTTCAGACATACCTAGATCATCACATATAAAGGATAAAACATGTGTTAGCAATTAGATCTAGCCCATCCATTATTAGATCACATAATGATAAGTCATTATGATCATGATCCATCATTAGATATCATCCATCATCAAATGCTCAGGTGCATATTTAGTCTAGATCAAGCAAAGCATCAGAAACCCATAACATGCATATTTTCCTTTGATATAACACTTCATAAGATATTCATTACTTGTGCTTTTAGCCCTTTGATCTTCTCCTCCTTATATACTTAGATCCTTTGTCAATACCTAGGACCAAACCACTTAGGACCAATACCTTGGACCAAATATCTAGGGTCAATACCTTGGACCAAATACCTCAGTCAAAAACCTTGGTTTCCAACATGTATGTGCTTTTCCTCCTGAGGGAGTGCGTGTATATGTATACACTCTTTTTTTTCAGTGAACCCACGTATACAACTTAACATACATGAAAATGTCCTTTTTCTTCAACCTCTTGATTTTGATATGTAGTCCTTTGTTCCTTCATCCTATTCTTTTGTACCATGACTTTGTTACCTCTGAATAGACCTGTTATAATGATATTTTCCATTGTACATTACTTCTGAACTAATTCCTTTGAATTGCCCTTCATTTTGTCATATCTGTAAACACAACTATGATGCATTCTGTCACTTTTGATATCTCTCATGTAGATTCATCTAGTTACCATATACAAGTGAGTTGTTCTACTACAAGTGGGTTTCCATCAAGTACAACACACATATCATAATGCCAACATCATTTTCCTTTTCACTGCCTCTAGTAGTATTTGCTGATCTATGATTGCCTTTAGGTCCTTTTCCTCAAAATTTCTATTGTTATTTTTTGTCAATATTTTCTTGCATCTTCAAGGGAACATTATAGGCTTCATCTACATTCCAAAATAAATGTGTGCTCATATTTAGTTTGATATTTTAATCCATTCACATATATCGCTTCTATTTGACATTATGATTCCTTAAACCCCAATTTGAGTGAATTTTTGATAAATTCATTAATGTACTCACAGAGAGTCATCTCTATACTTTAAGTTTTATATTTGCTTACTCAAATTCTACTAATAATCAACAACTAGGAATTTCTCCTTAATTCATCTCACCATCTTCCTTCAAGTTCTAATATTCTCTTACTTGTTGTCTATCCAATCCTTATGTAGCATATCCCACCAAAGTGCATCTTTCCCTTTAACTTTTTCACGGAAAATTAAATGTGATTATGGTCCTAAACATTCTTGTACTCAATGTACCTTTCGAGATCCCCTAATGAATTGATGAGAGTCTCTGCCTTTAAACTACCATCATAACATGAAACCTCCACCTTTGTGTTACCTCTATCCTTCAGAAAGGATATTAAATGTACTGATGGGATCACTTCATCAACATTTCTCTCTTCTTCAATCTTATTTTCCAACTCTAAGTCTACTTCAACATCCCAAAGTCTCCTATTTACTAGATCTTCTGTTCTCTTTCTCAATTCCTCCAATTCTAAGTTCCTCACACATCCTCATGTTGTTCCTTCTCTACATGGTGGAATTCCTACAAGTTTTCTAGCAGCCCTCAACTTGAATAACATTCACATGCTTTGTATGGTCTTGGTTTCTCACAAATTTCCTTCCAAAAATTGTGTTGAACAACCCCTCTCAAGTCCTTCCATAACCATGCGCTATAAAAGTGTTAACAAGAGAATGATCCTAGGAGCGTAAACTAGTTTAGATATCAAATGACATAGATGACCATTAAAAATCCTATACATAATGAATGACAGGAACCTGGTATGTACCCACAAAATGCACAACTGCTTGTATGCTAGTGTTAACATAAATTAAAAACTAACAAATGCAGTGAGGAATTGAGAGTTATAGGAGACATGATAAGAGACTATTTTTTTTGCTTATTCACATATACACCAATTTATTATTTTGATCTATGTACATTCCAACTCTGTGCTATGACTATGCGTATGTACCATCTTTTTCACCACCAGGCTCAACCAAATATTATTCAAAGTTGTTCATCTTCTCTTTTCTCCTTTGTTACTTCTCCGTAGCTCCATGATCTCTTCTCTCTCTCTCTTTTATTTTTCGATCTCCCTTTGTTTCTTTCTCTTAAACGATGAGTTGGAAGCTAGATATTTGTAGCGGTTCAACTTCCTCATCCATTTCCCAATCCAATTATTACTTCTTCACATAGATGGCCCATCAATTGTCCATTAATCCTTGGAAGGCATGTAGAATTGTAGTAAGGTATGATCCATAGTGTTGTAGCATAGTTACAAACTGTAATAACAAGGCGAAGTTACAACACTCTTATTCCATCCTCCAAACTACTCATTGGAAAATTGATCAATGTATATTTCTCTAGGCAAAATATATTGCTACATCATTTTATAAGCACAAATAAAATTCCTCAATTTATATTGTTTCATGTTACTAATATCTTTTATATTCTTAAATTTCGCTACATCAAATAAGAAAGAGAACTGATAACTTTTTTAAATGGAACAAATAGCATTTGTATTATAATAGATGGATACATGGCCAAAACTATTTTGCATGCTTTAGTGAATTCTAAGGCTTGCAAATTTGAGATTGAACAAGGAGGCTCAAACCAAATCCTTAAGCGAGTTCCCTATGACACAAAAATTTCAGCCCCTTTCCATTAAAAGTTTTCCAAAAAACCCCCAATATCCAGACACATTTACGTTGCACTTTTCACTAATTTTATTTTGATTTGGTTTGAATTCTCGTTTTTCTTGGTGAAAAGCTTTTCCCTTTCTTCCCAACTTGAGTCCAACCCATATTTTCTACAAATTCTAGCCGATTGTTCTTTGACAAGCGCATGATGATATTCTTGAGATCCTCCTTATCCACCTGATCTACCCAAGAAGTTACATTTTCAACATTATTCCTTGTGGTTTTCGAAGGGGATTCATTTTTTACGATGGTTTGTTGCTTTCCACTTTTGGTGTGTCCAAGGAATCATTATTTGTGACCATAGGATCCACACCAGCATGCATTTTTCTTGCTTGGATTATGTTGTTGTAGACACATTTTCTTTTGTTGTATATGCTTCCTTCTTGTCCTTAGATTCTTTCTTATCCTAAAGCTCTTCCTCTTTGTATGCCATATAGTGATCTCCTTGCACTCCTTCCCACCATTTGGGTCTTTGAGATTTTTTCTGATCTTTGCTATTCTGAGAACATTTGGAGTAATTTGTAGTTATATGCCCCGTTTCATTGTATGATTTGCAACAAAATGAAATATTCTTATAATTGAACTTCTAGACCCAATGATAGAGACCTCTTTCTTATAAAAATGTATTATGGTGGGCTTAGCCTAAATGTGCCCCTTAATCCCCAAATGACCCAATTAATATTGTAGAACCACCACAACATGAACATATATATATATATATATATATATATATATATATATATATATATATTATATATATATATATAATATATATATATATATTATATATATATATATATATATATATATAAGGGATGGAGGGATTTATTTTTATCATATCACAAATATAGATTCCTCTCACCTTAACCATAGAACTACCCACGAGACCTTGGTCTCAATTGCTTGCGACTGATCATTTGAACTTTCTTCTATTTGTGTGATTAAAAGGGAGTCTCGAGTAACAACTCCTGGGTAACGTGACTTTACATGCCAATTAACACTTATGCTTTCTGTTCCATCTATCGCCACTCCCGACTCCACTAATATGCGGGTGGTCGACTCGACATTGGAATGAGAATCAAGTGAAACGTTCAAGCTTTCAAGTCTTGGGTAACAGGAATATTTGCCATCAGCTACTGGCTATTGCTCTATCTCTTAAAGACCTCGACCTCCCAGTGCCCAACTCGCCAAATAATACCTAATAAGGAATACATCAGAGTAATGGGACTTTGGTAATGAGAATAGTTCTCGTTAACTGTTACACACTTCCTCAATTATGTGACGGATTTTGGGGGAGAGGCCCCCAAGGTTTGAAAAATTGAATTGCTAGAAGAAAAGGAGGAGAATGTCTAGTAAACAAAACCATAAAGATTTTTTTTATTAAACAGAGAATAATTGTAAAAGCTACATTGTGGTAGACAAACTGTCCTTTTACAAAATGTAACTTGTTACTTATAGTATTTTTCAGTTACAATACCACGGGTCAATTCCATGGGTGAATGCCAATACCATGGGTGGATGATACAATACCATGGGTGGATGTTACAAAACCATGGGTGAATGAATACCATGGGTGGGTGTCATTTACAATACCATGGGTGGATGTCACTTACAATACCATAGGTAAATTCCATGGGTGGATGAATACCATGGGTTGATGCCATTTTCTATTCGGATCATTATGAACTCCATCAAGATCCACAAAGATAGGATCAAAGGGACCAAATTTGGAAAAATATACAAAAAATTACAACAAATTTCTAAGTTTAATGGATTACATGGTAAATAAATCAAGCTCTATCCTAAAAAATACACTTATTGAGGAATCAACTCCTCTAGTAGAGAAATTTGACCTCTTCGTCAAATTTTTTTTTTTTTTTTTTTTTTTTTTAATTCGCTGATGGCCTTGCATCATACTCCCAAGAAACAAAGAATCAATGGGCTCCTACCCTTGAGATCTTCAATAGTTCTACCATTTCTATGTAATAATGTGGCAACCATCCAAGTTGCATAATCTATTGGATGGTCATTCCACTTGACCAAATACTCATAATATTCCTTGTCCCTAGTCTTCTTAATCAATCTTTTGTCCAAAATCCTCTCTGGCTGCAAAATATTTGCTACTGGTAAATTCTTCTGCCATTGAATTAGCTACTATCCATCACCAAAGGTTATCTGTAACTCTTCCCCTAGATGATATTTGTATAGGTTTGCAACACTGAAGATTGGATAAACACAAATCCCTAGTGGAAATTCTATCTCATATGCATTGGCTGAAAATTTCCTCAGGATCTTACAAGGACCAATTTTATTTAGCTTCAATTTGATATAATCCCCTTTACGAAATATTTTCTTCCTCTAATGCATTAGTGATAAATATCCCACTTCAAAAATATGTTCCCTTCTTCTGAGGTATTCCCTACTTTTTTACTCGAGTCTTCTTTCCCGAAGTTTCTGCTTCACCTGTTCATGAATTTCTTGTATGGTTGTAGAAAATTTTTCACCCCCTACACTCTTCTGCTATGCTCTTCCAAAATATCCAAGTGCATACAGTCCTTTTGGATTTATTCCATATAAAATATGAAAAATACTCTACCTCGTGCTTTTATTTGGAGTATCATTGAAGGCAAACTAAGCTTGTGCAAAAACTTGATCCCACTATTTAGGATGGTTTCCAACCAGACTACGTAAAATTTTACCCAAATTCTTGTTTATCACTTTAGTTTGACCATCTGTCTATGGGTGATATGCTGAACTAGAATTTAGTTTTGTCCAAAGCTTTTTCCATAATGTGCTCCAAAAATGTCCCAAGAATTTGGTGTCCCAATCAGAGACAATACTTTTGGGTAGTCCATGTAATCTCACTACTTCTCTAAAGAATAAATTGGCTATATGAGTGGCATCACTAGCCTTAATGCTAGGAATGAAGTGAGCCATTCTAGAAAATTTGTCTACAACTACAAAAATGGAGTCATTACCTTTTCGAGTCTTTGACAGTCCCAAAATAAAGTCCATATTTACCGAATCCCAAGGTATTTCTAGAATCAACAATGGAGTGTATAATTCAATGTTATGGATTCTTCTCTTTGTTAGTTTTTGTAGCATCAGATGGTGTCCTACTCTTGATAGTTTTTAGAGAGGCTAAGAAACACTAGGAATTTTGAACCCATAAAATGTTTAAGGAAAATCCACCGAGATATGCCTTAATTAAGTTTATTAATCTGTAAATAATTTTTCCTAAGTCTAACTTAGGGAAATGATTAATTAATAGTAATTAATTAAGGAAGGTGAAATTTCTGTAGAAACTCACACTAATCGATTAGGAAATAATTATAGCCATTGATTAAGTTTTAATCTTAGCCATTGGAGTCCCATAGTGAGATTACGAGAAGAAGTCAATAGGTAGATAGAGGAATACACTTGAGATCGATTTCCTTAGGCAGTTCGATTTTCCAGAGAGCAACAAAATTCTACTAGAAGAGTTTGAGCCCGAGAGGGGACGCAAAGATAGAGGGGAAAATACAGTGAGGCCGGAGGAAGTCTTACAGTTCTAGAGAGTCAGAAAGAGGAGATCAAAAATTTTCTTTAGGAGGCAACGCTGAGTCTCAAGTGAGCAGTTCGATTTGGCTGAAAGGGAGGAAGTTTTTAGTTCCAAAGGCCAAGAAGATTTTCCAGAGGGATGAAGAAGCATTTTTCAAGTCAACTACAGGTAGGACGACTAGATTGGGAACTATTTCAGGAAATTCTTTTAACAGGTAGCATTGGGTTGATGCAGAGCCTACATAGACCACTTGGACGTAGAGGTTAGACAGTGCCGAGATCACTCTAAGAGAGGGTAAAATCCCTCAGTAAATTTTTGTTAGTATTTCTCTTGGGTAGATTCGCTAGTTTGGTGACATTGATTGTACTCAAAATTTTCTCACTGCTGCTTAATAATAAAATCCATGAACTATTGCATCGATTTTCCCACATTAGGGTTTTTCAAGGACTTTAGTCCAAAAATAATGGTGTTATATTTATGTGTGTGTGTCAGTATTTTCTCAGTTTCTAGTTTATGTTCCACAATATTTTTTATTTGTGAATATTGCAGTTTGATTAATTCATTATTGCCTTAACAATAAACTACTAAATTATTTTATAGTTTGAAGAACTAATTCCATTTGCTACAATAAAATTTTAGTAGTGGATTTTTCACATGGTATCAGAGAAAACTTGATCAGACAGGGAAGCTCAGAAGTAGAAGAAGAAAATTTTTTATTCAAAGGGAGGAGTTGGACAGATTTTCTGGGGTCACGCAATGCCTAGCCAGACAGTGCAAATTACTAGGCAGTTCAATTTTTCAGTGTAGGATTGCAAAAAAAATTGGCTTGCTAGAGTGAGTGATTCCAGATGGCAGAGAGCACCAATAACTCATATTTTTACTGAGAAAATCCCTTGTTTAGGCACAAAAGGGTTTTGTAGCAGTGACTAGAGTAGAATCAACGCTGGGTGGAAGAGGAAGTACACACACAAAGGGAATTTCGCCTAGAGGGTTTCTAGTTTAGAAATCCAAAGTTCTAGTTGTTGTCGAAAATAGTTGCAAGCAATTTTTGTCACTCCAGAAGGGAGTGCAAATAACATAATTAGCAACCAAGCAAGAGAAAGAGGGAGATTTTTGTTCCAATTTTAGAGATGAGCACAACTGGGCTTAGAGATCAAGAAATATTGGAGGGAGCCTCCAACTATGTCATCTGGAAGGTCAGGATGTCCTTCCTTTTAGATGAACATGGCATGGAGACCTATGAAGAGAGCATGGTGGTAGTACTGACCGATGTAGATCAAATGAAAGTGTACAGGAAAGAAATGGTCAAGGTAAAGCAGATGATCCTGGATGGAGTTCAAGATCATATAATTTCACATATATTTGGCAAGAACATTGCCAAGGAGATGTGGGATGCTCTCTCATAGCTATATCAGAATATTTAAAGCAGCGGAAGGTGTTCCTAAAGGAGAAGCTGAGAAACATCAAGATGTATAAGGGTGAAGGCATTGATGCTTTTCTGACCATAATTTAGGAAACCCAAGATTAGTTTGCAACGGTTGGGGAGGAGCTTGTACGATTGGCACTGAACAATGTCTCAGAGGATTGGGAGATCTTCGTCCAAGGTATCTTGGGACGAGATACCCTACTGGGTGGTACAGGATATGGTCAAACCTACAATAGGAGTAGATGAGGTGAGCACTTGTGAAGAATTCATTAGTGGAAGCAATAGTAAGGATTTGAAAGGTGAGAAAGAGGAAGAGAATGTGGCCCTTGCATTAGAGGGTCTTAGTAAGGGATAGGGGGAGAAGAAGAAAAATAAGGACTTATCTAAGGTCAAGTGACTCAAGTGTGTTGTCCCGGCTATCATTTCATTAATCCCTGGGATCGATTAGTGGATTAGTCCTCCCTCGGTTAGTCCATATTAGTATTAGTCCATTTGGAAGGTGCATTACCAGTCCGATCGCCTGTGCCAGTTATTAGTTCATCAGCCCCTCTCAAATAAGTAACTAGCTTATAGGTCGAGCCTGCTTGTGCATCATGACTAGATTCGAGACTTTATAAATCACTAGATCAATGTAAAAGGTTCCGTTCCGGTTTGTGGATACTGCCAGCAGCTCTCGTGTACCTGTCCCATATGGGACCAGCCGTATGTCTTCTAAATTGAACCTTCTGGTGGGACGAACTGCCCTTAACCTTAGAACTTACTGCGAGGGGAAAAAGTAAAGTTTAGTATAATGCCATGTTTTATATGGTGTATGTAAGCTTCCCCAACTATCGCTGGCCAGTCTTATTTATAATGAGTGAGCTTTGAGGAAAGCCTGTAAGTTATCTTTCGACTTCCCCCTTCTCTTCCTAGGAGAGTAACTAAGTAAGGCCAGTCTATTAGGTGATCTAGAAGAGAAAAGTGCTAATCTAATCACAAATTGAGTTTGGCCACTATAGTAAACAAATTTACCGATCAAACAAGAACTATTACCTCAAAACGAGAACTCTAGCAAAAAACCCCCAAAAAACATGAAAAAACAACCTAAAAACAAAAAGTGTTGATGCTAGAATAACAATTTTTTTTTTGGGTAAATTTTCAACATTTTTAAAAAATGGAAGTAAAAACCAATAAAAACGATTTTTTTATGTGTGCAAAAATGCCGTGAAAATGAAAATTGTTGATGCTAGGATAAATTTTTGGTTGTTGTTGGAATATATATATATAATATATCTATATATCTATATATATATATATATATATATATATATATATATATATATATATATATATATATATATATATATGGTTTTTTTGTTTTTTGTTTGTTTTTTGTTTTTGTTTTTGTTTTTGTTATTGTTTTTTTTCGAGGTAAAATTTCAACATCTTTTAATAATGACGTTAAAGATAAAATATTGTGACTCTAAAAAACCTTAAAATTCCAACGATAGACATGACATTAAAGGTAAAATATCACGTCTCTGAAAAGTCCTAAATTTCAATGATTTTCAACTCTTAAAATTTTAATGATTTTCAAGCATGACATTAAAGATTAAAAATCATGTCTCTGAAAAGATTTAAAATTCCAACGATTTTTAGGCATAACATTAAAGATTAAATATCATGTCTCTAAAAATCCTTAACATTCCAACGATTTTTAGGCATAACATTAAAGATTAAATATCATGTCTCTGAAAAGCTTTAAAATTCCAATGATTTTTAGGCATAGCATTAAAGATTAAATATCATGTCTCTGAAAAGCCTTAACATTCCAACGATTTTCAGGCATAGCATTAAAGATTAAATATCATGTCTCTGAAAAGCCTTAACATTCCAACAATTTTAAGGCATGACATTGAAGATAAAATATCACCCCTATGAAAAGGCTAAAAATTCCAACAATTTTCGGCCATGGTGTTAATATTCTTTAAAAAAATTATAACCATTTAATTTATATTAATTTATTTTTATTTTAAGTTTATCATATTAATAACAATTTATTAAATATTATGCCTTTTTAATATACTGTATTGTATTAAGTGGATAAGAAACACTTCAGTTATGATGAATGAACAACTTTACAAAACAAATGAATTTATATGTGATTTTGAAGTTTTTGATACTCTCTACATTAAAACATTTGTTTTTTTGGAAATTTGTGTAAATATTTTATTTTTAAATAATTTTAAGATTTTGAAATTTGCAAATTGTCTTTTAAAAACTATATTTCAATATTAATATTAATATTATATTTCTTTTTGAATTTAATAAATGAGAACTAATAAACATATTGAAAGGGATCAAGCAAAAAAGAAAACTTGTCTTTTCCAGAATCCTATCTATTGCAAAGGAAGTACACCATCACTAATTTTTTTTCCTCCTAGACTTATTTTTTTGTTGTTGGTCAAGTAAGAGTGGATCCTTCAATTAACCGAACAAAGATTACATATAGTACACATCTTTACAAGTGTAAATACCAACAAAAGACAGACTGGTATAAGATCAAACATACAACCGGGACATCCGAACCCAAAACCTTACAATCATACCCACCAAAGCCCCGTGGGCAAAACATAAATGAACAAACTGTCGAACTCTCCGCAATTCTTCTCCTTCAAATCTTACCGCTTAATCTCTCTAAAACTTAACCCTCAAACACCACCGTTGATTTAAATTTTCATCGGACGGTTGAAAATTTCTCCAATCTACCGAGATCCACGGTCTATCTTTCCTTCAATCGGACGATATATAATCACTTCGATCAACCAAGTTGCACGGTGATCCTGCACCGTTGATCAAAACCCATTTGATTTGATGGTCCACAAGTCATCGCTGCTGAAACTTATGTGGTATTTATCTACTTTACAAACTCGATATAGATTATAACCTTGGTCTAAAAAGATGTTTGGTTTGTTCAACCCCTTAACTTCCGATCAATTTGAAACCTAATATCCATTCGATGTCGAAGGCCAACAGAGTCTATGGTTTGCAGCCCATCAATAAGCACGATGTTTATCCCATCCTCCACTCCCTCCAAGCACGTTTTTTATGCTATGGCGTAAGCATTGACTGTGGGATCTACGGCTAGGATTCGCTCCAACACTTCAACTAGGCTCCAAGACTTCTACTCTTTCCCACTCTCGCTAGTCTTCCTCCTACTCCTTATTCATGATCTGGAAGTACTCTATATCTTTGGCCGCCTATCTATGACAATCTTCCCTCGGTTTACCAGAGGGTATAGACTCCTAGCCATATCAAATATAACTCTCCTTGCATATCACGCCTTCATTCTCTAGACGGTCAAATAACATATTGGCTTTTCTTCGCACATGAACAAAATTGATTATTCTCAGGGTTCGCAAGTGGGAGTGAATACGCTGAAAGACCTGCGAGAACCTCCAACATTTCGACACTTTTCCAGTTGTCGTTCCATTGCACATTTTCTTGGTTGCATTAATGACCAAATCTGAGTCAGCTTCAATGATGAGGTTGTGTAAATTTAACTCAATCAAGATTTCCAAGCACTATTCTATGGCCATGAGCTCCGCCATGTTATTAGTGGCAGTCCCCAAAAGACTATGGAAGATATCCTTTATCCTCCCCTACTCATCTCTTATGACACCTCCAAATCGAATCATCCCTGGGTTGCCCTTAGAGGCCCCGTCTATATTGATTTTCAAAAAACCATGAGGAGGTTGCAAAATGTCTTTACCTGAAGTTGGTTTACTCACACCCTTACCAGTTCCAAGGGGAACCAGAGAATGGAGACTCAACTGCCTCAGAATGCGAGCCTCCTAGGTCGAAGGGGGGTCCTCAGGAATTTTCCACATAAGGGATCCTACTATATCTTTGATCTGTCGTAGAATTTGGCCAATGATATTTTGGGTCGAGCTTGCTTTGTTCTATAAAATCCTGCCATTGCATTATTTCTAGACATCCCAGATAACAAAGCCTAAAACGGGAGTCCAAGCCTTATTAATGATTTCATTACCTAAGAAGTCTTTCCTCCAATTCTTCAATGTGTTGGTGATGTTGAGTCTGTCTCTGTCAGTTTGCCTGAAGACTGAGGCCACCCAATCCCACAAGGTAGAGGTGAAGGGGCTATGGTTTAGTAAATGCTCCATCGTTTCTTCCTATAATCCACATAGATGGCATTTGGATGGGCCAACAAATCCCCTTTTCAGAAGATTCTCCCAAATGAGAATCTTCTTTTGGTGAACTAACCGCATAAATAACTTGACTTTCATCCATTGTGGGTTCCTCCAAAGGTTATTCCAAACCTGGTCAGGATTTCGATAATCAAAACCTAGGGCCATGCGTTTAGATTCTTTGAGGTTAAAGGTTCCTTTACTGTTTCGGCCCCATCTCAGTTGGTCAGATGAGGAAGACACTAAAATCTTACTCTTCTCCAAGTCTAGAGCCAGGGAATCCGCCTGTGCTTTCAAAGGACTCTCTTCATTGTAACCAAGATTCTTCACATTCGCCATTTTCCATTGTCCCTTACCTGATCCCAGAAGTCACTTACCATGAGTATAGCTTTGTTATCAATGTCATTTTTGAGAGCTATTAGTTCTTCTCTAAACAAATTTGGTTCTTGCTGCCAGTTATCCTCCCAAAACCGTGCGAGGTTCCCAACTTTGATCTCATAGAAACTATGCTGCTGGACAATGCCTCTATTCTCCCAAGCAAGGTTCCAGATGTGGGAGTCCTTAATGAGCCCTGACATTCTGATACGACCCCTCTCCTACCAATTCTTTGCGTATTTCTGCTTCCAAAGCTTTGCCCAAGGGGTAGTCGAGTCCTTTAGACACCTCAACCAAAGTTTTTCTCCAGAAACTTTGCTGAGGATTTCAGGGTCATGAAGCCCCAAACCTCCATGGGCCTTAGGTTTGCAGAGCTTTTCCCAAGCTACCAATGCTCACTTCTTTTTCTCTTCCCCTTTTCCCCAAAGAAAATCTCATTGAATACTCTTGATTTGTTGTATAACACCTTTGGGAGCAGGGAGAGCTGAAAACATGAAAATGGGTACAACCTGTAGAACAACCTTTGTAAGCACAAGATGTCCCTCCAAGTTCAAGGACCTACAGGTCCATTTCCTGACTTTATCCTGAACTTTATTAGTGACTGGTTCCCACACTCCCTTACTCAGAGGTTTGTCAATAAGAGGCATTCCAAGGTACTTGGAAGGTAATTGAGCCCTTTGAAACCCAAGAATTCTGGTGAGGTTCCCCTGAATAGCAATGTCGGTATTGAAAAAAAAACCTTTGATTGGTCAAGGCTTACGTCTGTACTAGCTGCCAAAGCAAAGTTGTTTAGGATTTGTTGGAATGCTCTGGCTTCCTTGATCGTAGGAATGCCTTGTAGCATTGTATCGTCCACAAATTGTTGATGAGTAGAGGTATCCCCATTTGGGGTAAGTTTCAAACCCTGGATTCTTCCTTCAACATTTACCATTTTGATCACTCTGCCTAGTCCTTCCATCATGAGAACAAAGAGGAAGGGGGAAAGCAGATCCCCTTTTCTGAGACCCCTAGAAGGTATAAAGGTTCTAGAAGGAGATCCATTAACTAGAATTGAGAGCTAACCGAGGATACAAGGGCCATAACCCATCTTATCCAGTTGTGGTAGAATCAATAAGCTCTTAGCACTTCCTTGATGTACGCCCAACTTAGCTTATCATAAGCTTTCGCTAGGTCTATTTGCATGATCATACTAGCTTTCTTCTTGCTCTTAAGAGAGTGCACCATCTCATGTGATTTTATGATGTTGGTGAGAATTTGTCTTCCTTCCACAAAACCAGTTTGCTCCTTTGAAACAAGAGTAGGAAGAAGAGGCTTTAGTTTGTTAGCAATCACTTTGGAGATAATTTTGTACACCGCATTACATAAGGATATGGGTCTAAATTTGTCTGGTGTCATAAATTTTTCCTGCTTTGGAATCAAAGCTATGAAAGAGTCATTAAGAGATTTCAAAATAGTTTTTGATCTTCTAGAGTCTTCCACAACCTCAAGGATATATTGTTTGATTGTTTTCCAACAAGCTTTGAAGAAATCCACATTGAAACCATCAGGGCCAAGAGATTTCCCATTTTGCATCTCATTGATAACCTCACTAACCTCCTCTTCAGACACTGGCCTGTTCAGATTGTGGTTGTCTTCCCTAGTTACATGCTTAGGAATGAACTTTGTGAGTTTGTTAATGAACCGAGATCTGTCAACAAGAGGTTCCCCTGCTATGCTAAGGAAGTGATGAACTAGGACAAATTATATTTCTATGTGTGAGACAAGCTCTTTCCCTTGAGAATCTTTAAGTTTGGAAATTATGTTATGAGATCTGTGATCCAAATTTGATCTATTAAAAATATTCGTGTTTCTTTCTCCTTCTCTAGTCCACTGCACCCTCGATTTCTGTCTCCATAAAATATCCTCATGCAAGCTCCGATCTTCCCATTCGTTCTGAAGAGAGTCAGCCTGAATTTTCCTTTCCTTGGTAAAACCCTCTAACATGTTGATATGATTAATCTCCTGGATTTTCTTCTCAACTTATTTTTTGGCTTTAAAAATATTGCTAAACTCTTGTTTATTCCAATCTTTAAGCCTAGATTTGATGTTCTTAAGTCTCTGCTGCAATATGTACATTTTAGTGCCTTGAAAGAGCCTATCTTTCGTCCACCATTGTCAATATTTCTGGTGAAGTCAGGGTGAGAGAGCTAGATATTTTCAAACCTAAAGGGTCTGTTCCTTGGTGTACCCATAAAAGTAGCTTCCATCTGGACAGGCCAGTGGTTTGAGCCTCCGAAGGGAAGGATTAAAGCTGACATATCAAGGCCTGTGATAAGCAATTCCTCTGAGATTATGAATCTATCTAATTTAGAGGCAACTTGAGAATCTCCTCCCCTCTTATTATTCCAAGTAAAAATGCCATTTGCTATTTCTGTGTCCACTAGCCCCATGTTATTCATGAAGTTCTGTAAGGCAATGGAGTCCTTACCTAGTTTCCTTGTACCTCCTTTTTTCCCTATAAGAGATCTGATCATATTGAAATCCCCTGCCAGAATCCAGAGCATATCAGGATGTCTCTCCCTCTGTTCCTCAAGGGATGTGAGAATCTTTACTTTGTCTTCTAGTTTTTGAGGGCCATAGAAATTAGTGATCATGTAGATCTCCTTATCCCTCAAAGGTTGAATCACCATTAATAGATAATTCCTAGAAGATTCAACATCTAGGATTCCAAGTTTTTGAGGATCCCATAGAGTGAGAATCCCCCCCGCCGAGTTATATGCTTTTACCTCTAGATACTCATACCTGATTAACGATTTGTTGTGTATCTCTCTAATCTTGTCCATTGAACATTTTGTTTCCTGAATAAAAATCATATATGACTTTTCTTCTTTTATTCAACTACTAAGATTTCTTTGTTTCCTTTTACTTCCTAGACCCCTAATGTTCTAGGTTGTAAGCTTCATTAAGAAAGGTTTGTAAAGGACTAACCAATAAGATCCTTCATCTTACCTGAGTTAATCATAAGTTTCCCACATTTAGACAACAACTAATTATGTTTTTTCCTTCCTCTTTTCCTACCCAGGTTCTTTGAAGAAAGCATTGATGTATCCTCCATCATTTTCACTCCGCTATTCTCCTGTCTGTCATGGTTTCTTTTGACTCCATAGCACTTTTTTTATGATCTCCAGAGGAAGAGCTATTGAACCCTGTCAGACTCCACTTTTGGCAGAGAGTCAACCCCTTTGGTGATTCCTTACTCCAGAAATTTTTGTAGATCTAAATTCTCCCTCTTTAGAATCTCCTACAGTTCATGGTCTTCCGTTCCTACCTTACTTGGAGTCATCTCGTGGTCCCTGCTAAGCTCCATCATATTTATCAAATCATCCATTTGTTTGTTGTTTTCTAGTATATCCTCCATGTTAGCATCCCCTTCCTTCTCATTGGGAATATTCTATGATTCCTGGTTTGTCCCATTGTTTTCGACTTCTTCTTCTAAGATCTTGAAACTATTGTGGTTCGGTTGTCCGTCTTCAGTACTTTTCTTTTGGTACCTCTTTCCTCCTTTCCCTTTACCCCCTACCCTAGTAAACACTTCGGGATCCTTGCCTGTAGTGGCTTTCGTGTTGCTCTCTAGCTTGTTCAAAGGGAAGTCCGTGTATAGGTGCCCATGTTCATGGCACTTATGGCACCTGAATGGGACGTGTTCATAGTTTACTGTTTGCACCCATTCCTCATCATACACTTCCAAAATGATTGCATATGGAAGTGCCCCACATAAGTCTATTTCCACACATATCAGGGCAAAGGAAGTGTATTTGCCTCTTAGAGTAGTATTTGGGATTTTTATAAAATGCCCTAGCTTGTTACCGATAGCCTTTAGAGACTCCGACAACCAATAATCTAAAGGAAGGGAGTAGAGTCTTATCCGTACCAGTACTGAGGTGAAAGTATCTCGTTCTGGAACAAAGTTCATTACCCATGGTCTCATGTAAAGGCCTACAAATGGGTAAAAATAGGGTCCTCCCTCGAACACTCTGTCTTTTTCCTCTAGGCTTGTGAATACCACCGTGAAGAAACCCTTGAACCTAAGGTGAAGGTCAATTTTCCCCTTTGTTTTCCACTAGTTCCTTATCCATGCTTGCAAAGCCTTCTCCATCAGCCAGATCCCCAAAATTTACAGATAACAACATATTCTGCCATGTGTTCTCTATGCACCTGCAGCGCTGGGTCACTTAAAATGACTTGAGGAATTTTGGTCGCCTTGGGTTTACATGCCCCTGATGTATTCATGGGAGCAACTTTCTGAATGCTACCCTCTGTCCTCTTCTCCTTACTAGGTTCCTCATGGTTCCCTTCCTGTTCTTGAGGTCTGATGGTTTTCGATTTTTAATTATTCGTAATCTCTGTTGCCACCTCCGCTGGTTTCTTGAAGTGATGGGAACCAGCTCCCTTGCTTCTGTCCACAACTACTTGACTGTAGGAAGGAGCATAACTCCCTCCTCCTCGCCCCGCCATGGTAACCAGCTACACAAATCCTAAAGCAAAACCCTAGATCAGATCACAAGCTCCTGGATGATACATCGCTAGTCCCTTCCATGCATCAGTTTCAAATATTTCTATCCTTCTCCTAGACTTATTACTTCCACACACACACACACACACACACACACACACATATATATCCAATCAAATATATTTAGAATATAGAAAATTGAAAAAAATCGAAACTAATAAACATATTGAAAGTGGGCAAAAAAAATGAGATTAGGTTAAAAAAACTTGTCATTTCTAGAATCCTATCAACCCCAACCAAAGTACACCATCAACAAAAAAAATGTTCTGCTTTTTTTGACATATATATCCAATCAAATATACTCACAATATAGAAACATTTAAAATATAAAAACTAAAAAAACAAAAAAAAAACACAATTTAAAAAAAAAATAATAAAAGTAAATATAATTAAACATAAAAAAATTAAAAAATACCAAATACATATAAAAATATATGTAAAAAAGACAAAACAAAAAAACAAAATTAATCAAAATTAAAAAATAGAAAAAAAATATAATTAAATAAAAAGAAAATATTTCCAAAAAACATAGTTAAGAAAATAGTTAAAAAATTGACCAAAAAGAAAAATAAATAAATAAATAAATAATATTTGATAAGTGTAAATGAAAATAAAATAGAAAGAAAACATTAAAAAGCTCAATAAAACAATTAAAAAAAAAAAAAAACTTTAAAGGAAATAATTAAAAAACAAAAAACATTTAAAAAAAATTAAACTTATATAGACAAAAAATAATATATGATGATGATGATGGTTAACGTCCGCTGAGACCGAACTTGGTCTATCGGACCTAAAGAAACAAATTATTTAGTTTGATTTAAGATTTTATTCCTATGCTCAAAAAACTTGGAGAGAAGCCTCCCGAGCTCACTATAATTTTGACATTGTAAATGGCTAGAAAGGTCAGTATTGCGACAAAGATTATGAAACTGAGATCTTATGTGGTTGTATGCGGGGCACTCTAAGAGGAAGTGGTTTTCATCCTCGATGTTCCTATTCTCACATAGATGTCAAATCCTTTCCATCCATGGTGTTTTAGGAACTGCCCAACGACCTATTTCACTATGGAGCTCATGAGATTTGTTCTAATCTTTGCTATATTAATTTTCTTCTTTGAGCTAGTTAAAATAGAGAGATATTTTTGATCTTCTAGGGTGGGGTTGATGACTTTCTTATAATAACTTAATTTTCTTTTAGCCACTAAATCTTTCTCACACCACATTTTTTCTTTGAACTTATAAGTAACAATATCTTTAATTTTATTAATGTTTTGCAATGCATCATTCTCGTTGATCTCTCAATAGTTTAACCAGGCCCTCGTGTCTTTATACCACCCCCGTTTGAGCCTTAGGTGGTTTTGGCTAGAATTTAAAGCTAGATTAGGAAGTTTGTGATCTCCTATGTTATTGAGTTTGTGCTTGTACATCAGAAGCCTAACCATAGCTAGGCTCTTGATAGGGGAAAGACCTACTTCTATATGGAGAATAGGATAGGGTGTATTAATTTTAATTTTCAGGTTATATGTTATAAAATGCTTCTAGATTTGCTCATCTTTCTCCAAGATTCTCTAGAAATGATACAACCCCAAACCTCACATCCATATAAGATAATCGGAGTGACTAAAGTTTCAAACAGGAACTTATTTTTATCCCACATTACAAGGATTGCCATTTTACAAATATTTTCAAGACCAAAATAGGCTTTCCATCCCCCATTAATCCTTTTCTCAATGCTATATTTCCAGTTGAGCTTGTGATGAATATTAATTCCTAGGTACTTGTAAGGATACACTTCCTCCAAGTTATTATTGTCATACATAAAATTAGCATAAGTGTCCTTCTTGGATTTGATAATCATAGCTTTTGTTTTGTCAGTGTTAACAATCATACCCATGGTAGAGTAGAAATCCTTAAGAAGCCTGAGTTGCTTCTCAAGATTAGATGAGCACCTTGCGAGAAGAACAATATTGTCAGCATAGATAGGAAGGATGACGACTATCCCAGCTAAGATCATGCCAGTACATCCTTCTTCCTCTAAATAGCCTTCGAGCTTGTCAATGTAAATGCCAAATAGGGTAGAGGAGAGGGGGCAACCTTGTTTAACTCCAATATTACACTTAATATCTTTCGACCACCTCTCATTGCTCTTTAGCTTGGCAATTACATTCTCGTATAACCTTATAGCGGCAGCTCTCAACTTGAAAGGAACCTTTAGCTCTTCTAATCTATTCCAAAGGTTGTTTCTAGAAACTGTATCGAAAGCCTTTCTAAAGTCCACAAAGCAACAAAAGAGATTGGATATATATATATTTTAAAGTTTTATTACTTTTTAGTTTGACTTATATTATTGTTGTGTTTTTTTTAATATTTTTTTTTCTATATTTTAAATTCCGATTATATTAATCATAATTTTTTTTGTTTTGTTTACACATAACTTTTATAATTAATAACTATTATGATAATTAGTTATTAGTTTTTAGAATTTTGTGAGCATTTTTTTCCTAATTTTATTAAGAAAGTTTGATTGATGTATAGTTACTAATTTTCAGGATCTCGTGAGCATTTTTTTAATAACTTTGTCGAATTTGTTTTATTTAAGCATAGTTTTTATAATTTATACCTCCACTTATATCAAGAATTCAAGAAATTGATGTTATAACAAGAAATTGATCTTCTTGAATTCAAAAATTCAATTTTTTTTAATGTCATGTGTTTTCGATTAACATTTATTGTTCTGGCAGGTCAAAGGATTTGAATCTGTAGCCAAGTATTACCAGGATCCCACTTTGAAGTTCCATATTCTGCTTCAAGTCGCTAGAGACTGCTTTGCATTTATTGGAATATTAGCCTTCGATTTCTCATTTGTTTCAACTGGTTTGTTAACGTTGTTATCTTCTTTCCTGAAACCAAACATAGAAGATTGGTCTCATTTACCATACAAAAATATAATGTGTGAATTTTTTTAAAGGGGTTTAATCTACTGCAACTTTATTCCTAGTTTTATTCAAAGTCACTGTGTCAAATTCATCTATTCTAATACTAAATCACAACTCATAGACAAAAGTATAATATTTAGAAAATATTTGAAAAGGGATATATATATAATAAATACAATTTTTAAGGCTTTATTTTTATTTTTTATTTTTTTATTTTCATGATACAAAATGTTTCACAAACTAAGTATTTTGATTAAAAACTAAGTGTTTTGATATCCATCTATAGTTACTAGTGATTTAAACTTTGTTAGTCATAAATTGGTTGTTTCATTAATAGTATAACACTTGTTATTAAGAATTATTTATAAATATTAATTAACTTGTCTTTACAATTTAATTTAAAAAATAATTTAATATTAAATCACAAATTATAGATCGCCCAACTCCATTTTTCTTTGCAAAATAAAGAAGTCCTGTTTAAAACGGGAACCCATTTGAGAGATAACATTAAAAGTTTTGTTCCATATTCCCATGCTTTCACTGCCATAAACACAATTGCATTCAACTCTTTATCAATCATCTACAATTCCTATGAACTTTGTAGGAGACAATCATTGTGCAAAACAAATTTCTTGGAATTGACACCTCATTGAGTTGAAATTAAGTTTCTCCATATCAATTTGAACCAAACACTTCCACCGAAATAAAGTTATTAAGCTTCATGACAACCGATGAGGTAGAGTTCTTACCAAAAAGAAACATTTTAGCACAACATTTTTACTTTCATTTCTATTTTTTTATGAAGTCTTTAATTGATAATCTTACATCACGTTAATAGTTCATATTGCAATTAGCTATATTTAAACTAAGTGACAGGTACTAGCTACTACGTAGCACTTGTTTTTTCAAACTTTGCAAAACAAATTAAAAATTTCATTATAAAAAAACATTGCAAATAAAAACAAAAAAAAAAGATGTTTGGAAAACCCTTAAAAAATAATCATCTTAGGATGAAAAACAAGAAGATGAATAAGACAATTTGAAAAAAGTTAAAATAATCAACATTTAAAATTTTTTATTCATACTTAATACATTATAAAATTTAAAGTGCCAAAAACAAGCCCTCTAAAAAAAGGGGGTTGATGTTGCATCAACACTTTTCAAAATCAACATGAAAATCACTAACATTTGAAAAAAAATGTTTATACTTGATACATAAGAACATTTAAAGCACCAAAAATATGCTTAAAAAAAGGTGTATTATGAATAACCACTTTTCAAAACCGGGTGATTTTTTGCTACCTAAAAAAAAAGGTAATTGGTAATTTTCTCATTTGATCGGTAACTATGTTAGTACTCAGTGTCCTCAAAGGAAGAAGGACAAGTAGGAATAGGTGGTAGCATCCGCAAAGATAGAAAACTTGTCCTCTAGGTTGGAGGAATACTTCTACATGTTTGTAGCTATACCTTTAGGAGTGAGGTGGGGCGATATGGAACTATAGTCCCATAGTTGCGCAAAAGTTTGGGCAGGTTCCATTGAGTTATCCTCCTCATGGATCATTACCTTGCTATGAGGGCCCATAGTATTCAGTAGTAGGATGGATCAATGTCGGTTGATGCAGTCTGATTGTAAAGTGACAGTTGTAGTTAGGTGTTGAGGAGCGTAGAGCAGTGTTGACAACAAAGTAGGAGGTTCAGTAGTAGAGTCAACAACAACACAGATTCTTCAGTGGATAGTGCAGAGGCTACTAGCAGTTAGATGCTCAGGAGACAAATGCAACATAGAGACATAATTGATTTAGTATTTCAGATGCTTCTTAGTTGCAGTAGAAACAACAAAAATGAGAGGGATTTTAGTGCAAACGTAGAGTTGGCAGCAGTATAGCAGTGTTAACAGAAACACAAATGCAACAATAGAGTTGCACAGTGGTTGATGGGTAGTGGTAGGTAGTGACAGTGGCCAAAGATCAACAACGTGTATAAAGGATGTTGCAAAGACAAGGTGTTGGAATAGTTCAACATTAGAACACCTGCATCGCTAAGAGGGAGTGTTGGTTTTTGTAGCATCGGATGGTGTTCTAGTCTTCACAGTTATCGTAGAAGCTAAGAAACACTAGGACTCCACAACCCATAAAAGGTTTTAGGAAAATCCACCTAGAGATGCCTTAATTAAGTTAATTAATCAATAATTAAATTTTTCGTAAGTCTAACTTAGGGAAAATGATTTATTAATAGTAATTAATTGAGGAAGGTGAGATTTCTCTAGAAACCCACACAAATTGATTGGGAAATAACCCCTTCCATTTATTAATTTTTAAGCTTGGTCGTTGGAGTCCCACAATGAGATTATAAGAAGAAGTCAATGGATAGATGGAGGAATACACTTGAGATCGATTTCCTTAGTTCAATTTTCCAGAGAGCAGTAACATTATGCTAAAAGAGTTTTAACTAGAGAGGGGATGCAGAGACAGAAAGGGGCAAACATAATGAGTCCAGAGGAAGTCTTCTAGTTCCAAAGTTTCAGAAAGAAGAGGTTGGAAATTTTCTCTAGGAGGCTACGCAAAGGCAGTGCAGAGCCTCAAGTGAGAAGTTCGATTTGGCTGAAGGGGACGATGTTTTCAATTCTAGAGGCTGGGAAGATTTTCCAGAAAGCTGGAGAAGCATTTCCCAGCCATCAACAGGAAGGACGACTAGATTGGAAATTGTTCCAGGTAGTGCGTCTGACAGGAAACGTTGGGGTGATGCAGGGCCTGCACAGACCACTTGGATGGATAGCTTTTTAAGAGGTCAGATAGTGTTGGATTGCTCATAGAGAGGGAAAAATCACCTAATAAATTTTTTCCAGTATCTCTCTTGGGTAGATTTGCCAATTTGGTGACATTTATTGTGCCTCGAATTTTCTCACTGCTACTAAATAATAAAAATCTTTAGTTGCTCTACCGATTTTCTCACATTGGGTTTTTCCAGGGACTTTAGTCCAAAAGTAACGGTGTTATATTTGTGTGTGTGTGCTAGTTTTTTCTCAGTTTCTAGTTTATCTTCCTCAATATTTTTTATTTGTGAAGATTGCAATGTGATTAATTCATTGTTGCCATAAAACTAAAATTCTAAATTAATCTACAGTTAGAAGAATTAATTCCAGTTGTTACAATATAGTTTCAATAGTGAATTTTTCACACCCTTAACATATTGACAAATTCTGCATTTGCTCACAAATTTCTGCACATCAATCCTTAATTTTGGCAAAAAATTCCTTTTCAACAACTCATATATTTTATCATGCCGAAAATGTGCTCCAAGACCACTATTGTGTTTTTCCTTAATCAAAATTTCTCTCATTGAATAGTTGGGAGTGCAAATTTAGTTATTTTTAAACAACAATCCATCTTGAATCATCTAATCAAGCCATGAATTTCAATTTTGGTTAGATGGGTCTTTACAAGCTTCATAAGCTTCTTTGAAATCAACGTCCACTTCGTACAACTCCTTGAAATCGAACCCAAGAACTTGAACTTGGATTTCTTGTAGTAACAAATATCTCCTTCTTAAAGCACCAATAATTCCATTAGCTTGATCATTGATATGCTTCAAAACAAAAGTGAAACTTTGAAGGTATTCAATCCACTTAACATGTTTTTGACTCAATTTATGCTACTGCATAATGCACTTGTAAGGTATGATTATCTGTATATGAAATAAATTCTCTATACATTAAATAATGCCTCCATTTCTTTAAATCTTGTACCACGACATAAAACTCCTTGTCACAAGAAGTATACTTCCTCCCCGCCTCATTCAACTTCTCACTTAAATATTCTATGGGTTTGTCCTCCTGACTTAATACAACACCAATTTTTTCTCCACTAGCATTTCACTTCAATTGGAAAGGCTTGTTGAAATATGGTAACACTAACACAAGCTATTCTGTAATATTCTTCTTCGATAGTTGAAGCCCTTTTTTTGCTTCAACACTCCATTGGAATGGATGTTTGTCTTTCTTTATGATCTCCACAGTTGGAGCACTCATCATGCTAAAATTCCTGATGAATTTCCTGTAAAAACTAGCCAAACCATAAAAAATTCTAACTTCAAAAACACTTTTAGAAGAGGGCCAATCAATAATAACTCTTACCTTCTCAAGATCCATCTTCAAACCATTCTTAGATATGACAAAGCCCAAATATACAATATCTGTCTTTAGGAATGGGCATTTTTTCAAATTGATAAGCAATTTCTCTTGATGAAACTTCTCTAACACATACCTCAAATGCCTTAAGTGCTCTTCTTTGGACTCATTATAAACCAAGATGTCATATAAATACAAGATTACAAATTTCTCTATAAACTCCTTTACAACTTCATTCATCAACCTCATAAAAATATTGGGTGCATTTGACAACCCAAATGGCATGACCAACCATTCATATAATCCATCATTAATTTTAAATGTTGTTTTCCATTAATCTCTTCTCTAATGATACCCACTCTCCAGATCAATCTTAGAGAAATAGTTGGCACCACTCAAATAATCCATCAAATCATCAATGTGAGTTAAAGGAAATATGTACTTGATTGTGATCTTATTCAATGCTCTAGAGTTTGTACACATGCGTTATCCACCATCTTTCTTTGAACTAAACATTGTTGGCACTGCACATGGACTAAGAATTTCTCTGATCAAACCTTTATCCAACAACTCCTACACTTGCTTTATAATTTCTTCATTCTCCTAAGGGGTCATTCTATATGCAACCTTATTTGGTAGACTTTCTTTCGATATCAAGTCAATATGATGATTGATACTCCCCATAGGTGGTAGTTCAATTGGCAAGTCATCTACTACTATATCACTATACTCATTCAACATATCTTGAATCTCTAGAAGTAAATCAATAATAGTAGTAGAAGCGAAAATTACTCTAGGCTTTCAAATCACAACAAAGCTTACCTATTCTTTCTCTATAATAGCCTTGGTGAAAATTCCATGTAATAAAAGTTAAAAATAGTAACTACGGATGAATGGGACACTTATTCCAAGTTGAATGTTGGGCAAGACATCCCAGGGGGTGTTCATTTGGTTGTTTATGGCTAAGGAAATTGGCAAAGGCAATGGATAAGGCTTTGGAAAGGAAAAATGACATTTTTGGCATAATTATTTATTGAAATAATGGAAAGTAAGAGAAAAAGGAGGTGCAAGGTCACAAGTTACATGTGAGGAGGAAAATGAAGGAAATTAATGGAAAATGAAGAAAATAGAGTCCACATTCATAAAAAGGCTTTTGAGGATCAGTTGGTAACCCTTTTCAGTTTAGCTTTCGAGCTCTTTCATTATTATCTCTCTCTCATACTCTTGGATACTTAGAGTTTTCTTGGAGCACTTTGGAATTGGAGAAAGAAAGGAAAAGAAGGCAAGAGGAATCTAAGATCAAGCAGGGAAAGGCAGGATCAAGTAGCTACAATAGGCTTCATTGCAAACATTGACTTGCATGTGTAGTTTCCTTGCTAGATTTGGCATGCATGGGATTTCATGTGTTTATTTTCTACCATGTCATGGGTTTTTCCAGGTGTGACCATATTTTTAGCCTAGCCTTGCCATTTCTTGATAGCTTTGATGAGATGGATTCTCTCATTTGGTTTATGTGGGATGGCTGGATTGGATTCCAAGTTGAGTGGGGTGGATCCCCGAATTGACAAACACATGGTGTAGTAGTCCCTGAACCAGATTGAGGATGCACAAAGCCACTAGCTTAGTAACCCCTGAACCAGATTGTTGGTTGTGGTAAATCCAAATTGCGTGGCGGAATATACGGTAAAGCCAAGAGGTAGATTTTATCTCCATTGGGCCTAGCTATTTTGGGATGGAATGCATGGTATATCCTGGAGAGTATGTATCAGTGTAGGGCCTAATGATACCTAGAACTGACTGCAGATGCACGGTAAAGCCTAAGAGACTAGGAGGCACTCAAATTCATCATGGTGTAGGCAGATAACTCCGGTGACATCCACATTGATTGTTGTTTTGATGTGTTCTATGAGTCCCACATTTTCTTGGAATATGGCATGGGGGTGATTGGCTGAAGAGAGACTTGGCTCAACCAATCTATGGTCGGGTGGAATGTGGTAGTCCCATCTCCAGTTGGTTCATTGTATTCATTAATGAGAAATTCACTTCCTCGATTTTCATGTGTAAATGTACTAGTGTATATATGGATTTTGATGGTTGATATGTTTATTGTATTTGAGTTCCTATTATGCTGGTTAGATGCATATTTTGTGACAACAACTATGTATGGATCTTAACATGGTTTTACTTGTATTTGAATGGATATGGTATCTATGACCTAATAAGTGGTAAGGAAACAAATGGCATGAGGAAACAATGGTTCATGGCGATTCCTAGATAAGTATGAGATCCCTACACTTAATTATGTTGTTTACACCTGTAGGTTACATGTTGACAATATGTTTGATGAAATGTATATCATGGCTAGTAGGGTTCTGGTTAATGTCTCGATCAACTGTTTACTTTTGCATCATTATTTCCCTGTACTTTACTTGATTTTGAGCTTTCATTCCATTCTGGGTAGTGGCCTGGGCTCTGGGCCTAAAAAAGTGGCTTAAATCCTGAGGTCATTGGCACATAACTGACAACTTTAGTCCACAATCACTAGCAGGTAGGCCTATGAGAGCGACTTTAGGTCTGTGGTCGCTCCCTTGCCCATAGCATGAGAGCAACTATCGTCTCATAGGTCTAGAACAATAGTGGGACCCAAGGACAGGTTGTTTGAGTGGCTGACCTGTCTCCTGAGGGTTCTGTTGATGATGTTGGATGATTTTGTGTGATGTTCCATTGTTTCCACGTCCTTAAGGTTACCTAGGAGGTCAAATTTGATCATAGTAGCCTCTCGTCTCATGTTTACCCCAGTTGGCATGGTTACTTGGGTGGATGTGAGAGGAGGGTGTTATAGAGTGGTATCAGAGCATGGTTCAACTCTCGGATTGGATGGGTTGAATGTGTTGGTCATGCATGCATGTCAGTTGCATGTGTGTCTCTTACACTTATATACTTGTTGCAATTGCTTGATGTTGGATTAGGGTTGTAGTATGGTTATCATGGATAATTTGATGTTGCCTTTGTGAAGAATATTTGACATGAGTATGTGACTGACTGTGTATGGTTATTTGTCACTTACATGTTGATTTTATGTTGCCTACTTAGATCCTTGTATGTTAGATTACAATTTGGATATTTTGATTAGATGTATCAGTCTTGTAGGTTGATTACAAGATTTGATCACTTATGTCTGACTATATGCGTTTATGCGTAATTGTAGTTGGCTAGGCATTGCTTATGCATATTGTCGGTTGCATGTAGCAATGTGTATAATGGAGTAATGGTTGTTGTCATGCATGAGGTCATAGCACACATTGTTGATATGGCCTTGCATTTATGACCAAATCCTAGTTAGAGTGATGTTTATATGTTGATACATTTACTTGCGTATGTTGATCTACTGTTATGATTATGTTATACATGGATCAGGCTAATTTGGTGATCTCACAGACAAGGTATCCTACCCAAACTATACTAAGGTACGTTGGTTTATTGTGATTTGGTTTATCTGACATATTATGCATTACATGAAGAGAAAGATCAAATGGATAGCCAGGTGGTAGAATACGCATAATCTTCCTATGCGTTAGATGAGCAGCATGGTGTGGGGCATACTTCTAATTTGGCTGATACATTGAGAATCTTGAAGGAAGAGATAAGGAGTTTTAAGGTAGATAATGATTGGATCATACATGCACAAGAGAAGAAAGCAGAGGTCAATGATATACTTCTTCAGAGTTTGTCAAAATTTTAGTGACAAGGGCCACTTGAGATCAACATTCACATGAGGATGGAACTAATGGAGCATATGGCAGTAGATCTCCTGGTAGACACAAATTGGATATATCTGACACAGTGAGAGATGGAAGGTTGTTGGACACTCTAGAAAGGAGGGGAAATGAGTACAAATATTATTCTAGTTCTGGTTCTGATAGACATCATGATCATCATCACTATCATCCTCATATGAGGAATGATAGGGAATACTTACCAAATGAATTCAAGAAAGTAAAACCACCTACTTTTGATGGAGATGTGACTAAGTCGGAATATGTAGAGGCTTGGATACTTGGGATGAATAAATTATTTGAGTTGCATGAGTACACGAATAACATGAAGGCAAAAATAGCTATCTTTAGCTTGAAAGGTAAAGCAAACATCTAGTGGGAAGATGTTAAGCGAGTTAGAGACATCAAGAAAGATGACTTGAGCTAGTGGGAATTCAAGAGGCTTTTAAGGAAGAAGTACTTGTCAAAAAAATACTATGATAGTAAGGAAAAATAATTCTATGAATTAAAGATGGTATCAATGACAGAAGAAGAGTACACGACCAAGTTTATGGAACTATTGAGGTATGTATCATATCTTACTGATGAGAAGGCTAAAGTTCAGTTGTTTTTTAGTGGTTTTCCATTAGTATTTAGAGATCAGATTGAGTATGATGAGCCTCAGCCACTTGAGGAAATTATTGGGAAACTGAAGCATTTCTATGAGAAATCAAAGCACAAGAATGAATCTCAGCATGGATGGAGAGGAAAGTACAAAGGTGGAGGTAAATGGCAGCCTAAGAGGACAAGGACTCAACATTAAAATGGGAAAGAAAATGTGGCTTTGGAAATGAGATTCAACATAGCTAGACAGGGACATGGGTCACAGCAGTAGAAAAAACAACATAGAGGTGAGGGCACTGATCGGTTGGAGTGTTGGACATGTGGTGAGGAACAACTTAGGAGAGATTGTCCACAACATCAGGGTGGAAGGACCAAAATATACAATGCACAAGAGGCACATATTGTTGGGGATGTTGGTTAGAGTATTCCCCGTATCTATGCAATAGTGGACAATGGGAAAGCATAACATTAGGCATCTATCATTGAGATGGACAGTAAGCTCTGTGATCAACTTATTTATATTTTTATTGACCCTGGATCTAATTATAGCTATGTTAGTCCTGACTTGGTGGATAAGTGTGGTTTGAATAAGGAGTTACAAGTAGGGTCTTTGTTAATGCAGTTGGCTATAGGTACAAATAAGCGAGTGCATCATCGGGTAAGAGCTTGCACATTTGACTTAGATGGTATGCCTACAACAACACATTTAAATGTATTACTATTGGGTTTATACAATATGTTATTGGGCATGGATTGGTTGTGTCTACATAGAACCAAGGTAGACTAGTATGATAAAGCTATTGAGTTTGTTGATGACAATGTAGAACCAAGAGTCTTGCAAGGTAAGAAGAAAGCCACATCAGTTAGGATGGTGAAAACTATGCAAGAAAAGGGTAGCCACAGGAAAGGGTGAACACTGTTTGCAGTACACATTTCTAGTGATAAGGGTAAGGAGGTCAAGGATGTAGATGTGTTGAAAATATATCTAGTGTAGCAGCATTTTTAGGATGTATTCCCTGAGGACATTATAGAGTTTGCACCCGACAAGGAGGTATACTTTTCGATTGAGTTAGTGCCAGGCGAAACTCCAACATCGAAATCACCTTACATAATGAGCACACCTGAGTTGGTTGATTTAAAATTGGAGCTGAAGAAAATGTTGGACAAGGGATACATTAGGCCAGTGTATCACCTTGGGGAGAACCAGTCTTGTGTGTGAGGAAGAAAGATGGTACTCTTAGATTATGCATTTATTATAGGAAGTTGAACAAAGTGACTATTAAGAACATATATCCTTTGCCGAGGATTGATGAATTGTTTGATCAAATGAAGAGAGAAACAATGCTCTCAAATATTGACTTGAGATCCATATACCATCAGGTATGCATCAAAGAGGAGGACATTTACATGACTGCATTCAGGACCAGGTATGGGCATTATGAGTTTGTTGTTGTTCCATTTGGATTAACTAATGCTCCAACTACATTCATGTGTTTGATGAATAGTGTGTTGCATCCATATTTCGATAAGTTTTCTATTGTGTTCATTGATGATATACTTGTATATTCTAAAAATGAGGAAGAGCACGCTGAGCACTTAGAAGCAATATTGAGGTTTTTAAGTATGGGGGTTTACACAGTGCATTATATTAGATAACATTTTCTGGGATTCAACTGCGTTAAGTAAGTCATTCACGTATGACCATTTTCATGAGAGGTAGTAGTATAGCTAATTTCTCATGATTTTTGAATAGTTCACTTAGCACTCATTGCATCGAGTGATGCTCATAGGGGTGAAGAAGTGGGATTGAAACTAGTGAAAAGAATCACATAGCATCAATCATCACTTCCAGGGCTTGCACCCGGTAACCAAGACTTCCTGAGAGGTAAACCCCCATACTTAAATTAAAAAAAAAAAAAGAGAGTAAAGGGATATCTACTTGAATGGTTCATGAGGCACAATACTTGCTAAGGTTTTGCAAATGGGGTAGCAAGCTAAGTGGGCTTGATTGTGGGGAAAACTCCACAGTTAAGTGCGCTTGAGCTAGAGGCGATTTGGATTGGGTGACCTCTCGGGAAGTCTTGGTTATCGGGTGCAAGCCCCGGAAGTGATGATTAATGCTATGTGATTCGTTTCACTAGTTTCAATCCCACTTCTTCACCCCTGTGAGCATCACACGATGCAATAAGTGCTAAGTGAAATATTCAAAAATCATGAAAAATTAGTCAGTTATGACTACATCTCATGAACATGAACATGGTCATACGTGAATGACTTAATTAACGTAGTTGAATCTCAAAAAATGTTATCTAATATAATGCACTGCGTAAACCCCCATACTTAAATTCAAAAAGAGTGAAGGGATATCTACTTGAATGGTTCATGAGGCACAATACTTGCTAAGGTTTTGAAAATGGGGTAGCAAGCTAAGAGGGTTTGATTGTGGGGAAAACTCCATAGGTTAAGCGCGCTTGAGTCAGAGGCGATCTGGGATGGGTGACCTCTCAGGAAGTCTTGGTTACTGGGTACAAGCCCTGGAAGTGATGATTGACACTATGTGATTCATTTCACTAGTTTCAATCCCACTTCTTCACCCCTGTGAGCATCACTTGATGCAATGAGTGCTAAGTGAACTATTAAAAAATCATGAGAAATTAGCCAGTTATGACTACCTCTCATGAAAATGGTCATACGTGAATGACTTACTTAACGCAGTTGAATCCAAAAAAATGTTATCTAATATTGAGGGTGTTGAGAGAGCATCAATTGCATGCTAAGCTCAATAAGTGAAGTTTCTTTCAGACTGAGGTACACTACTTGGGACATGTTGTCTCCAAGGAGGGAATTGCAGTATATCTAGAGAAGATAAGGGTCATCATGTAGTGGGTAGCTCCTAAGAGTGTGGACGAGGTGAGATATTTCATGGGTCTGGTAGGCTACTATAGGAGGTTCATCAGGAACTTCTCACATATTACTTATCTCTTACATCATTGCAAAGGAAAGGTAAGAAATTTGAATGGATAGAGGAGTGTGAAGCTAGCTTTGAGCAACTTACGCAGTTGTTGATGCATGAACCAATGCTATAGATTATAGATCCGGACAAGGAGTTTGTGGTATGCACAAATGCTTACAAGAGATGGCTTGATGGAGTTCTTATGCAGGAAGGACATGTGGTATGTTATGAGTCTCGAATACTCTACGAGCACGAGTAGAACTACCAAACACATGATCTTGAGTTAACATTGATTATACATGCACTCAAGATGTGGAGGCACTATCTTCTTGGCAGGTGGTTTGTACTTATGAGTGGTCACGTTAGGTTGAGGTATTTGTTTGACCAACCGAATCTGAATTCCAGGAAAGCTAGATGGTTGGCCACGATCAATAAGTTTGATTTTGAGATCAGGTACATCAAAGGTAAAGAGAACAGGGTGGCAGATGCTCTTAGTAGACAGGTATAGGTGCATCACTTGGTAGCTATGAGCTCCTATGGGATAGACTTATAGGATAGGATCTTGCAAGTAGAAAAATAGGATGTCAGGTATATGGAGATTGTGCATAGGTTGTAGCAGGGTGATAGTATAGGTCATAGTACAGGTGTAGGTAAGTACAGGTAGTGGTACATGTACATGTGTAGGTACAAGTACATGTAGTGGTACAGGTACAGGTGCATGTGCACAGGGCATGGACTATTGTCTTACAAAAAATGGATTGTTCAGGTTCCGAGACAGGATATATGTTCTAGATAGTAGTGAGCTCAAGAAGGTGATCTTGAGGGAATTTCATGCAAAACCATATTCATCTCACTCGAGTTATCAAAAGACATTGACAACAATGAAAAGATATTACTATTGGCCAAATTTGAAGAGGGATGTAGCAACGTTTGTGGCTACATGCTTTGATTGTTAGCGAGTGAAGGTAGAGTGTAAACATCCAGTTGGTTTGCTACAACCGATTGCGATTCTAGAATGGAAATGGGAGGTCATTTCCATGGTCTTCATCACAGGGTTTCTGAGGAAAATGAAGCAACATGTTTACATCATGGTCATTGTGAATAGGTTAACAAAGGTTGCACACTTTGTTTCGGTGAGTCTATGTTCTCAGCTAGTGATGTGGCACAGGTGTTCAACGAAGATGTGGTTAGACTACATGGTGTTCTGAAGAAGATTGTGTCAGATAGGGATGCGAAGTTCACTTCCAAGTTTTGGAAGGAGTTATTTGCAGGTTTGGGCACAAAGTTAGCCTTCAACACAATTTATCATCCATAGATAGATGAACAGACAAAGAGATTCAACAAGATATTAGAGGATATGTTGAGGATGTATGTGATGCATCAACAATGGAAGTGGGAAGAGTATCTCCCTTTGGTAGAGTTCACATACAACAATAGTTATCAAGAGTATTTAAGGATGAGTCCTTTTGAGGCATTGTATGGGAGGAGTTGTAGCACTCCCATTAGTTGGAGTGATTTGGTTATCAGGTTATTGGTTGGACCAGATATTTTGTAGACATGGAACAAGAGATGCAGGTGATCAAGAAGAACCTCAAGGCAACACAGGATAGACAAAAGAGTTATGCAGATAGGAGCAAGTTGTTAAAGGAGTTTCGGGTTGGGGAACATGTGTACTTGTGAATCAAACTGAAGAAGAGCTCCTTGTAGATTGGCTCATGTGCCAAGCTGGCACCACAGTTTTGTGGACCCTTTAGTATCATGGAGAGGATTGGGCCAAAGCTTATCGACTTGCACAGCCTCCGACAGTGAAAGTCCATGATGTTTTCCATGTATCTTGCTTAAGAAGTATGTTAAAAATGTTGATCATGTAATTGACTGGTCTGTATTGCAGGTGGAACCAGATGGAGAATTCCAGCCGAAGCCTCAATGTATATTGCAGAAAAAGGTGCTCATGTTCCAGAACAAAGTGCAATGGAAGCACTTTGGGCCTGATGAAGCTACATGGGAGATGGCGGATCAGATGCAGGCCATGCATCCTTCCTTGTTTGCTGGTTGAGGCAAAACATCTTGACATGGTGGTTTGGTATTTGGTTATGGTGGTTTGGTATATGATTTATGACAGTTTGATATATGCTATATGATGTTTTGATATATGCTTAGATATGATGATTAGTATATGTTTGATATATGTTTTGGTATATGATTTGGCATATGTTTTGGTATCTATATTTATGGTGACGTTGCTATATATACCCGTGTGTATGGATGTAAATACTGTAACGAGCTGTGTTAAAAGCTCCACTATGTGGTATGGGTGTCATGTCATTATGGTTATGTTATTTTTGGGTTGTGTTATATTGTGTTATCATGTTATATTCTTTGGACCTTATATTAGGTTGGGTAGACCTAACTATGGTTTTGTGCATGGTTTTCGTACATGGTTTTGGATGTGATGGTTTTCAGTCCATGGTATTGGATGCTTCGAGATGTATATATATGTATTCTAACATTGAAAGGAACAAGTATACTTGTGCCAAATTCCTTGACTCAAGCATAAGTAGACATACTTATTTTATTGGATCCATCACCACAATTTCTTTCTAGCCACCTTGGCTTGGTGCTCCCTCTGACACTGAAATAGATCTTGTTGTGGCAATCTTGGCTACTACTATTGCTGCTTTTTGGACACTGAAGAATATATGATGTCTAGCATGGTCCAATCATATAAGGCATACTACTCTTAGAGGTAATTTAGTAGTCCATCATCCCAAAAATATCCGACGGATCTCAATAATATGATTTAGGGAGGTAATGCATCAAATCTAGGTCCTTCATCTCAGAAAAAAATCATATAGGATCAACCTTGATCCATCAATCCAAAACCGAGGTACAATATTTTATTTACAAGCAAGAGACTTCTTCATGACCCTCAAAGCCTTAAGGTGGTCCCATGTACAGTTCTTCCTCAATTTCATCATTGAGAAAAATATCCTTTACATCCATTTGATGTAATTTCATAAAAAATGCAACAATAATTCTAATAGAAGTGTACCTGACAACTGTAGAAAATGTTTTTTCATGATCCTCTCCCTCTTTCTGGGAGAACCTTCTAGTCTCAAATCTTGCTCTATACTTGTCTATGCTACCATCTACTAGATCTTGTAAATCCATTTGGAAATCATCGCTGATTTTCCTTCAGTGCAATTAAGGTATATTTTAAACTTGTTGGTATGCCTGCTACCTTTGAGATCATATCTCATTTAGTGCAATATATCTTAACAAAAATCACCGATTATGGGAAAGTCCTCTTGTCACAAGGTTTTCTTTGTTATTCCACTACTTCCAACTGCTACCAAAGCCTTGCTATCCTTCACTATATGCTTGCAATCCTCACTAGGAGGCCATGGAAGAACAATTATAACCAAGTAAAGGATACAAGGACAAGAAACTAACTAATAGTAAAACAATAAAAATAGTAAGTAAGAAAAAAATATATAAGTTACTTATATTTTGGGAATTATAGGGAAATGCCATCTCCCTCTTGATCTTAGCCTTCTTGCATCCATCTTACAAATTCATCAACCTCGTCCTCATTATCAGTATGATGTCGTTCCTTCCCTGCATGAGCTAGGGTTTCTTGTTTCAATGGAAACATTAATATAGATCTATATCTATGGTTTTATCCACAAATCCTAGGGTTCTCACATCCAAGACTTCTAGTCTTCTGGGATGTATGAACCCTAGTTTTTAAAAATCATTTCACTTCTTTTGCAAGTTCAACATATTTTTCATATGCAAATTCTCTTCTCCATATCCAAATTTCTGAAAGCCAAGGATGTTGAGAAATGGCAACAAGAAATTCTAGTTTAATTTTTCCTTGAATTAAACTATGAATTAAAATAGAATTATTTTCTCATAACAATTTGAAAATAATTATTTAAGTTTAATTAACTTAATTAATTTAGGAAATTCGAATTGGAAGTCTTTTAGAAAGCATGTATATGTTCTCCCTAACTTATAGGAGTTAAGGATGAGTTATGAACGAGTTGTAATTAGTTAACTCAATTTATTGAGTTAAGTCCAGTTACATTAGTTCCAATCAGTTTCAGGAACTAATAGTGAGTAAACAGTCAATTGGGACACTAATGACCTAATTAGTGCTACTCTAGTTAACTGAATATTCCACCATCAGAAACTCATTCATGTTGATTCTGAGAAAGACCCAGTTGAGACTAGAGTGGAGGGACAATGTACTAATTGTTTTAGATTTTTCTGAGTTGCATTGATAATGCATGCATTCAGGACTGATCCTTGAGGGATTGCTCTATTTTTGAGGCTTTATTTCACTTTAAATGCAAGCTATCCTTCATAGTAATTACACATTGGAATAGAGACTTGGAGAGATTGTGAATTCGCTAAGATTTGGCCTTGAGCTTTCTTATGAGTTGGAGATTGAATTTGCTGATTGTTGGGATTGTTCTAGAGAGAACAAGTACTGTAATTTCATCTTGATTTTCCAAATTAATAAAAACAGATAGTGGGGTTTTGAGCTATGGCTTTCCCCAGATATTTATTGTGTTATGTGCCTTTGATTCTATTCCTCTATTGATCATTTTTTTCTCGATGTTTATGGTCTTCCGCTGTAAAGAGTAGAAGTAGATTCTTGTCTCTTGCCTTAGCAAATTGCATTAGCTTGTGGATCTACAAGATTTTCGACATGGTATCACAACAATATTGTTTTTTGAGCTAAGAGTTTTCAGAGAAGTTATGAGAATTTCTATGCAAAATTTTCAGAAACAAATTTTAGATTTGGATTCCTTGGGAAAATATACCCAAATTGAAAAACAAAATCGTCCGAATCGGAGTTCGGATGAGGGAGATATCGCTAATTTAAAATCATCTCTCTAGAGGACATTACGAAATTTTGAGTTTTTGGGTTATAGGTAAAAGTCAAATTTGCATACATACTTCAGGATCAGCAGATGGTGTTCCATGGGTTGAGGCATGAGTATGCCTTGGAAGGCAGCTTGAATTTTATAGCTTGGAGGGATAAGATGGAGGTTGTGCTAGAAGATAATGGCTTGAAGGAATTCATTGATCAAGAAGTCCCCAAGCCAACAACTACGAATGCACAGAACTTGGTGACAACTAGTTGAGTCAATTCCAGTATTTCATAGTGCAGACTACTTGAGAGGTAGCCTCAAGCTCTGTGCAATTATGGGCAACAATTCATGTTCAATGAGGGCTGAAACTATGCAGTGCAACTCAACGAAGGTCCAACTGTTGGGGTTGGTCCGGTTGAGATAACTTCAAAAAAATGACTACGTGTGTGAATGAGTGACTTCATACATGTATGACCTTGCGAACACACACTCAACATGACTTTTCAACAAGACGCCTTGAACCAAAAAGACAACATACACTCAGTGTGATTGATTGATGGTGTGAGCGACAAGTGCGACACTTATGATAGATCGTTGAAAAACCGCGACGACACTTGCACGATAGTGCATATAACTCCGTGTGTGAGTGCGAAAAATATTTACATAGTGAATACACTTATACACACGGAGAGGGACTTTGTTCATGGCCAGAACATGGCTGCAAGCATGACATTATGACCAACATGAAAAAAGATGTTCGATGAATGGTCAAGTAAGGAGGGTGCAAAGACTCAACACGAGCTAATGGGATGAGCCAAAGTTCTTACAAACATCAAAGAAAAACCTAAGGAAGGCTTAGAAATTGGATGCGGGCCAAAATTTTGGAGGGTGTTGTAGCTGTTGCAACACTTGGTGACACACTGGTTGCACTCCAAATTTTCTGTTTTGGTCCATTGACAACACAGGCCTTGTTATTTTATGGAGTATTGAATCACTATGCAAGTTACTTCGGCTTCCACACTTACCCCATGGATAGACATGGTTCACCTTTTGCCAACTCAGCCAAACACAACAACAAGTTTAAGCCTGATCACAATGTTTCAAAATTGGGAAGGGTAGTTTGGCTCAAGAGTTAAAAAATTTCAGAGTATAGGTTTTCATCTCTGGTGTTGCTCCATTGCCAACAGGCCTAGAAAGTACCCCGATGGAGTCACACATGAACACACACATTTCTCCATTGCCAACGAGCTTGGTCAATACCCCAGTGGAGTTGCATGCTTCACCTCTCTGCGCAGGAAGCCTTTCTCTTCTTTCGCCTTTGTATATTTAAAGAGTACTATGCATAGGCACTTATATATTTTTGGGGTGGAAGGGGGATCCCGACTTATTGAGAGCAAAAGTGGTTGTTCCTTCACAGAACCATGTAAGTCCTCTGACATAGGTTTGCTCGTTTAGATTTTCCCCTTCTCTACTTCTACTAGTTGGATGAGCTTGATCACATAGAGCAGAAGGCTGAGTATAGGAATGGGGTTTCCCAGTTTGGACACACGTTCATGGTTGGACCCAAGATTCCCTTGTAGATAGTTTTTATCTTTCATCAAGAATTCATTGGTCTAAGGTTATAACCAAGAACAAAGAAGATGGACACAAGACTCGCCAAGTGTTGCAGTGTCATAAGACTCTTTAGATCTCAGCCACATACTCATCCAAAAGCTAGAACTCATTAGAGGGAAACACTTATTGAAAAACCCAAAATAGCATGATATTAAGCAACAAAAAAAAAACAAAAATAGTAAGCAAAGCGAAAAAACAACAAGCAATAAACATACTATGTACATGGCGTGGGGTGCGGCTTGACCTACTGAAAACAAAGTTTGAGATCTTGGTCGTTGACAAGAAGGTTTTAAACCCTCCTGTCAAGTAAATGCAGACAATACATGTGTGGGACAAGATTCTCCTAAACTAGTATCAGACTATCAGGTCCTGCTATCGGAACCTAGTGGTGTCTCGAAAGACCATCAAGCAAAGACAACATTTGTGCTCTAGATATTTTGTGTAACATAGGTTCTGATGATGACACAGGGTAGTTTCTTTTGTTTCAAGAGTGGTTCAACTTTCAGAAATCAATGCATAAGCGAATTTCCCTGGATTTCTTACGTACACAATTTAAATTAGAAACCCATGTAAAATAAGGAAATTTGTAAGTGATCCAAGCATCCAACAACTTAGTCAGTTCTTTTTGGATAAGGGGTTCAAGCAACAGATGTATTTTACCTAGTTTTTGCTACAATGGCTTGACTCCTTCTTTAATTGGAATCTTGCATTGGATTATTTGGGTGTTGTATGTACTCAGGTCATCATATGCCGACGCGGACACATCCCAATACTATTTAAAAAAGAAAAAAAATGGTTGCCTCTCTTGCAGTGTGCAGAACGTACCAAGATTGACAAAATTCAGATCGTGGTCTATTCCCAGGTTGATTTGTTCGTTCATCATGGTGGAACTGTGGTTTTTGGTATTTATTGACCCTTGAAAGTGGTTTTGAAGTCATAGAGCCTGTTGAGAGAAACCACACCCTTGGGGATGAGGTTTCCTTTCTTGTCATTAGCTGCAACTTGCAGGGACTGCTCGTGTTCATCTTCATCAGCTGCTGCATCCTTAAAGGCATCAACACTATCCATGAAGTGCAATATTTGCTGATCATCACCAAAAACACGTAGATTAGTTATGTTATCACAGATAGAAGTCTTATACAAAATTTCAACAGTAAATCTATCCCTAAGTGGTGACATGCTAGCAACTGTGTTTGCTAAGGTATTGACAGCTGCATTACGCGTTCTTGGCACAACAATGACATTAAATTCTTGGAAGTTAGAGATTAGTCACCATAGCACTTGATGGTAAATTTTGATATGAGGTGATAAACAATGTATGGTGTTATGTACCTTCCATACCATGAGTTCTACATCACCTACCACTTTGAGCACAACAACATTAAGGCTAATGGCCTTTTGGAATCCCAACACGAGTGCTTCATATTCCACAATGTTGTTTGTGCACTTGAACTCCAAGCGGCTTGAGACTAGGTGTTTCTTGTGCTTTGGGTTGATCAAGACACACCCAGCTCTAGAGCCATCCTATATCTTTGATCCATCAAAATACATGGTCAATATCTCATCTGTACACGGATTGTTCAACGCACTTGTGCTACTGCTACTGCTATTGCTATTGCTGCTATTGCTACTACTACTGCTACTAATGCTACAATGTGATGTACATGTTTCATTTCCATTAGTTGGGGAAGGAAGGAGACCCAACTGCATGTCTGGTGGGGTTGGAGCTAGCTGTGCGAGACAACACCCCAATTTTTTTTTCAAGAGGTAGTTTCCAAACATGAGCTTTGCGAAGGCCAATAGTTCATTCTCACTAGTGATGGGAGTGATGTTATGCCTCATGTATCTCTCGGATAACACCCATATTTGATTGCTTTTTCCCTTATATGGAAGACATAAGTGTGACCAATCTGTAGCAAAGTACCCATTCAACTTGCTAGACCAGTCTCTATTGAGAAGTAAGCCATATGCTTTAGGTATGTCCACAACAACAATGTTTATGCACTGGTGACCTTGACTGTCATGAGATAGTCGGATGATCACGTCTCAAAGCTCACCAATGGATTGTATGCATGTCTGATCGAGTTGGATGATCGGCATGGATGTCTTGAACTATTGACATTGATATTCTTGGTAATGGAGAGTGGCATGACATTGGATGATGTGCTAGAATCAACCAAATAGTTGTGAACACTGCAGTTAAAAATTTTGAATGAAAGCAAAAATGGAGGGCAACCAAAGTTTGCTTCTTCATGAAGTGCGTTGAGCACAGTTATGAGTGAACCGGGAGATGTGCTTGCTCCCTTGCTGGTAGAGGCTGTGCTGTCTATAGATGTTTTCTCCAATGTGCACATAAGAATATCCAGCTGACTCTGAACCTTAGCCAAATCAAACAAACTGATGTTTGTGTGAGTTTTCTTCATGTCTTCCACAATGTTGTAATCCATAGCGGTTAGACTCACTGAGATGTCTAGGGTCAGACTTGTGTTCATATTGTTCGGCGGAGTGTCATGCAGTTCACTGCTCGTGGGTATACTCTTGTTCGTCACTGTCTTCCTGGGCTTTCTTTGTGTTTTTTTTCTTTTGGACGATTGGTGGATCAACCTTCCTCAGTAGTTTAATCCTTTCTCACATTTCCCAAACTTTAGGGGGACCCCCTTGACTTCTGATATTGTATCGACCATTTTCTTTTTGGGCTGGTTCTTGGTGTTTGTCTTCTGCATTGCTTGCGAGTACTGATACATATTGATTACCTACCTAGTGATATGTGCCTCATTAGGTGCAGCATCTTCGTCATCATATGTGTCTCTCGGTTGGCACTGGGTATTGCTCACTACATTTAGCATATGATTTCATACTTAGTTTGCAACTCATTTCCAATCCAAACAAGACCCTTTCCGGTGATAGTATTCATGAAATGAGCAAAATTTGTTGTTTGCACACTGTTCTAATTGAAACACTGAACTAGAGCTATGTGCAGTTTTAGTCGAGAAGCAGTTGCTACCTGATGACATGCTTCCTTTCTATTGTTTGGGTGGTCAGCTATTCACAGATGTGTCGACCATTCATTGCTTCAGCTCAGACACTTATGTTGTCAAGTTCTTAACAAGATGAGTAAGGGTTTCAATGACACTTGCTTCCTTGTCTTTACCCTTGCTCACCGTAGCCTAGGGCTTCTTGCTCACATCTCTAGAGTATTTTGCAGGTTCATCATCGTTGATGACTCCTGTCGTGTGCAGCTCCTTCTCTACAACGATTTCCTCTTCGTAATTTCCTAATAACGTTGGTTTTGTAACTCGCTTGACGAACTGCACAATACTGGTTGGCAGTGCAGACATGTAGTAGTCGAAAGTGATGGAGTCATGAGGTTTCGTGTCCACTGCAAACTTATTCAATATGCAAAAATATCCAAAAATATCCATTTGAACATAACCCAGTTATGGATGGAGTTGATAGGAAGGATATGATGCCATACTGCTGCAGGGACATCCAAGGTACACAAAAAAATCTGCATGCAACATTGTCATGCCGCACCTTGAGTGCTTGTAGTAATAGGTAGAAGTTATCCAGGCGATCTTCTGCGTTCACTATGTTGTCAGGGTCATACTTTGTGAGCATTCTCTCCAAATGCCTTGGCATCCTATGCAAAGCACCTGAGAGAGCCAATGGTCCTTGAGTCATCCATTCCAAGTTTTGGTCAACTATGTCTTCTTCTTCTTCGTCCTCTTCCTCTTCTTCAGAATCTGACAATTTTGCCTCTGAGTCTGTTGGTTCATCTCCCCCTCCGCCTCCTCCACTGCCTTGCCCTCCGCCTCCTGTACCGGAATATGAGCCCAAGATCACGAGGGTGTCTTGTTCTCCCTATTGGAAGACTGGAGGTTCCTCTCCATTCTCAAAAGCTTTTGCCAAACCTTCGAGTGTGGAAATAACTACTTTTTCCACTAATGATACAACAAATCTTGTGGCAGTGGTCTTTGGCTTTCTTGCTACGTATGGAAGATCTTGTATTCTTGGGATCAATTCGTCTGCTTTCGTGAACTAACAGCTGATGGGATGGATAGAGCAAAGGTATTGATACAAAATTTAGTGTTCATGTTTGAGGGGTAACCAACTTCATATTTGTGCATAGCTGAGAGGGAGTGCGAGTTACTGCCTTGACCAAATGATTGATGAGTTGGGGCGAGAGGACATTCAACCATAAACAATTGGCGACCATCCATCTAGCGCCAGAAATGTTGACAGTGCTGGACCCACCAACATTTAGGGGATCTCCCCAGTATGAAGTCCCAACTATGCTTCACACCATTTAGTGTAGGCATCCCATCCAGTATGATGTCCCAATTTCCATTGTATTAAAGTTTTTCCTTAGATCTTTCTTGTTGGCACATGAGAGTGGTTTGCTTTGTCTTCGAACAACAAGGTTCACGTTCTTGGTGAGTGCTTAGTGTTACTTGTGTAAAGGTTCTTTCACCACAGAGAGAGAGGGTGGAAGTGAGTCTCAAGTCAGAAGGGAATAGTCCCAACTCTGTTAGAGACACACAACACAATAGGACATGCAAAAATTCTGGCAGAGTAGTCCACACAAATGTGGCAGTCAAAAATGCATAGTGAATGGATAACACGCACAACACCCAACGAAGTAGTCCACATGAGTGCGACGGTTGTTATAACAAGTTTATGGGAATGATTTTGTTGAGTGTCCAGTGGGCTAGCCCACACGGGTGAGACAACATTAACAACTTATACAACACATTTTTGTAAGCATATGTATTAGAACAACCAAAATATTTCAACTGTTTTAACACAGGCTAAAGAAACATTAGTTACAAGTGTCCAAAGAATAGTCTTACAAACAAATACAATACATGTGTGAAAATATTCTGGCCTGTTATCGGGCTTCTGAATTAAGCGAAAGTTTCAAGACACATCAGTACACCATACAACACTAACCCTGATAGTGGGGTGTTGGAGCCACTGCTCACTCCTCGAAGAAAAGACTACAGACTCTCAAGGCTATGTGGGAGGAGCCAAGGTGAAAAGTCCTTTGCATGTACAAATGGGGGGTATTTATAGTCAAGGGTAAAACTGGCCCTTGTGACTGTTTGACTTCCTTCATGACTATTTGGCTTACATGACTTTTCAAATTTACATGTGGGTCTCTTGGACTTCCATGTTACATTACATTGATTACAACATTATGGCCCACAATAGTGATGTGATCGATATGACTCATGACATGACTCGACACAACAAAGATGGTATGTCCATGCTAGTGGTTGTGCGCATGTCAAGTTGTAGTGCTGTTGATGATGGATGTTCTCTTGGTGTATCATAGCTTCACCTCCACATGGCAAGGTTGGAAAATTCTTTGATGGTCTTAGTGTTTGCTTGATGTTGCACATGCATGTATCTCCTTCTCTTGTAATTTGGCATGCTCCATGTGTTGATCTGTTCGTGAACAAGTTCCCTTGCATGTGCTCCTTGTTCATCCTATTCATCATCGCTCCATGTCTTATCCATGTACCTGTATCTACAATCAGTCATGACGAGATGACATCAAATCCATAAATCTCCTAGTCTACCATGATGCATTGTCTTTCCCTTTCAGATGCAGGTGACCGGGAGAGAGGATAAGGCTCTGAAACTGTGCAAGGCACATTTCAAGACAGGATGCGGGCTCTGGGCACTATTCATGAAAATTGCCTAGAGGTCACTGGGAGGCTGAGATGGGAAATCCATATCAACAATGACTATCCATGAGGTCTGGCTCAGCTAGAGGGTAGATCTGCGCAATTGTTTCAGGGAGATAGTGCAGGAAGCAGAGGGCGACTGGTAGAATTTGTTTTTCACAATTTCTCTAGGGAGCTGGTAGCAGGCCCTAAGAGGTTATTGGAAAAAATTGTGCAAAGCTAGGATGTTGGCCTGCTAGACATCCCTGCGCAGTTTCTGAGCTGAGAAGGATGTTGGGAAGTTGGGAGACTACTCATGAAAACTACACAGTTTTCACTAGGAGGAGTAGGCCGGATGATAGGGTGTCTAGATGGAAAAACTGAGCAATTTTTAGGGCAGTGGAGTAACAGGCTGTGGGTGTTTATCTGGCATGTCTGCGCAGTTTCTTTAGTCAGTGAAAGCATGCATGCTTGGCAGTTTCTGCGCAATTGTTTGGGGGAGTGAGGCTTGGGGTCACTACCCGGTCAAACTCTCTGATTGACCAGCTGGAAGCTTGGTTGATGTTGCTTGCAGGAAACGCAGATTGAGATGGCTTGCTGGGAAACTTCTGCAATGTCCCAAGTGACAGTTAGTTGAGTCGATTCTAGGATTGCACAGTGCAGATTACCTGGGAGGCAGCCTCAAGCTCTGTGCAATTCTGGGCAGCAATACATGTTCATTGAGGGCTAAAACTGTGTAGTGCATCTCAGCAGAGGTTCGAGTATTGCGATTGGTCCAGTTGACATAGCTTCAACAAAATGACTAATTGTGTGAATGAGTGTTCATACATGCTTGACCTTGCGAACACACACTCAACATGACTTGATGACAAGATGCCTCGAACCACGAAGACAACATACACTCAGTGTGACTAACCAATGATGCGAGCGACAAGCACGACACTTGTGATAGATCATTGAATGAGCGCGACGACACTTGCGTGACAGTGCATACAACTTTGTGTGTGAGTGCGAGGAATTTTTACATAGCGAATACACTTGTACACACGATGAGGGACTTTATGCATGGCTAAAACATGGTTGCAAGCATGACATTGTGACCAACATGAAAAAAGATGTCGGATGAATGGTCAAATGAGGAGGGTGCAAAGACTCAACCCGAGCTCATGGGATGAGGCCGAGTGCTTGCAAACATCATGGAAAAACCAAAGGAAGGCTTCGAAATTGGATGCAAGCCAAAATTTTGGAGGGTGTTGCAGCCGCTACAACAAATTCTAAAAGGATTTTTTTTGAAGTCCATATGAAAAATTGAAAATCCCAAAGGAACCTATATTTTACTAAGGAAAGAAGTAGTAGGCAATAAAGGTCAAGGGTTGATGAGATTTCCATCTTTGTTTTGGGGGTTTGGAATTGATTGGAAAGGTAGATTGCATGACATGGCCTTCTATGGAGGAAATGATTAACAAGGCTTCAAAGTTTTATAAATATGGCCATTGAGTGTCTGCTACTAGTATTTAGGATGCTTTATTGTTCATGTTTTTTGCATCATCCATATTAATTGGGATAGTTGGAGAAGAAGTACACATATATATTCTCTCTCTTTTCTTGGGTATCCCTTTTTGAATAGTTGAGCATGCAACATTTATTAACTGGGGATAATGGGTAGGAACTCACCCACATATATTTCTACCATATATATGTAGTGAACCTACCAAGCTATATTTCAAGGTGATGGCACATAATTTTTTTGAGACAAGGAACATTGTAAGTAAGGATTTGAATTTTCCAATTGAAGAAATATTTGAAGGATTTTTAGATAAACTAGTGACATTTGGTAGCATTGCACATGTTAATTAGGAAGTATTAAAGAAGAAACTACTATAGTAGTTAAGGTGTTCCATCCTCATGTAAGTGAAATAATCCAAAGGGATTTCACAATAATATTTTTTTGCAAATGCTTCAACATTGATGCCTAGTATGAAGCATTTTCAACTTGAAAAAAGTGTGCACCACTTTGCAAGTTACATAACTAAGCAGGGTAATTTTTTTGGATTATGAAAACACGATAGGAGATGTTAGTGTCATATTTGCATACTTCCATCAGGGATCAAAATTCACTCTTTGTATTTTCATTTTAGGAGTCCCATTTTAAAAATTTTGCATGATTCCATTAGGTCATGATATACTGATCCACTGATGGTTGTTTTTTAGAAAATCTTTCCCTCATAGACTATACTTGCTAATCCTTCTTCAGATTGTCTTCAGTTAGGGTTTCATAATTAATCTGCAGTCCATTTCATTAGGTCATAGGGCATGATTTCATTAGGTTTAGGGTTTCATCACCAAGGTCAAGAAATTGATTTCAAACTATAAATAAAGGTCAACAAGGGTATGAGGATGATTAATTAATCAAGCATGATGGATTGTAAGTCATAGCTATTAAAATTATTATCTTTTAAACCTAATGTAATTTTCAACTCAAGAACATCTTTTTGAGGTGAAAACAGAGTATTCTAGTTTATTTGTATTTCATACGTAATTTTAAATTTCGATACATAATAATTGATCTCAGCTGCACCAGAGCATTTCTCCTTGTTGCAAGACCAAAAAACACTGCAAGGGTCAAGTCAAATTGAGCATTTATCCACCTACAAATATATAAGAAGAAAATGCATTAAAACAGAGTTTTGAAAAGAACTAGAAACATTGAAAAAGTGGGTTTTCCAAAGTGAAAAATCAAAATCTTATTCTATTTAAACCCTCATACTTCGTTTTCAAATTCATTATCTTCATTTTCCAAGCAAGAAAGTGAAAGGGGGAAGAAAGAAAGTCGATGTTTGAGTGAGTTTGAGCAAAAAAGTCGGTCGCTACGCTTTTGGTAGAGAGGCGCTGCACTTTTGGTCGAGATAGACTGACGCTGCACTTTTGGAGGCAGGTGTTGTGCTTTTCAGCCGGTGTTGCGCTTTTCCCCAATTTTTCTAGAACAAAACTGAACGGGTGCTGCGCTTTTGTCATGGTGCTGCGCTTCTAAGTGAAGGCGCTGCACTTTTCCCAGAAGTGACTAAAAACCTCCAAATCTTCCAGCAGGCCTCGAATTTTTTTTTCTCTCCCTTATTACAGGTAGGTACATTTCCTTCGTCTTGATTTTGGGTTGCTAAATCTAAATTACAAGAATCATTGGTCATTTGTAGTCTTGAAACCCTAAAATTCTCCCTAATTCTACCTAAACCCTAACTCCTTCCTACTCCTATCAACAGCCATCCCTACAATCCTAAAATTACCCTATCCCTTTCCCCTCTTTCCCATTTTTCCTTCACATTCCCTTTTGTCTCTCTTCCCCAAGAGCTCAAGGCACAAAACCCTTCTTCTCATTTCCATTCATTTCCTAGTTGCAAGCCCATTTTCCATCCCCTCATTTCTCATTTCCACACACCTCAACCTTGCAAACATGGACCTGGAAGACCAAGACCATGAGGAGGAGAACACAACTAGTGATACCTCAGCTGATGGAGCCATGCAACCGAGGAAACCACACAAGGGAGGTAGGATTATCAGAGAAGAGCCATCAAAACTTAGGGAATTGCAGGCCTTAGAGTTGGCTGTCACATGCTTCAAGTACCTTGGCTGCTATGAATTCTACGAATAGGTTGAGAGAGTGCAATATCACCCGGAGCTCACTAGGCTTTTTGCAGTGCATCTTCATGACAACAGGGTGACTCTTGCTGGGGTAACTTTCACCATTTCTTCTTCCATTATTTCAGATGCCACTAGGATTCCTAATGTAGGGGAGAAGTGGTTCAAGTGCCAAGACCTAGATGAGTACTATTATGAACCTTATATCAAACCCCAGTACATAAATCAGGTGAAGAGACTGTTTCCTTTCAAGTTTCTTGAGAACAAGTATGTCCCCATGATGAAAATCATCATGAAGTATTTCACTTCTGAGGGTTGGTTCTCCAGGCTGTATACTTATCATATCAGGCTCCTCATGCATTTTACCAGAGTGAGGATGTTAAACATCCCTTATTACTTGTTCAGGAGTATTGAGAAGATGGCTTTTATTGTCCAAAGGAATCCTTACCCTCAGCAGATGAGAAACCTTTATCATTATTCCCTGATCAAGATCATTGTGCTTCATCATCTCAGTCTCCTTAACATCCGTTGGGAGACCTTCATTTCTCATGAGATCTTCAGGGGTCCTCTAATTCCTCCACTAGTGCCTGATGCATTAGTGGATATGTGGAATGGCAATGACCAATTGGTCCTCTAAGAATGGGTGCTATAGACAATTTTTCTTTCAATTTTTCAAATGTATTTTGACAATTTGTAGTCCATTGAAACTCAATGTCTTTTGTGAGTAATTTGAACAAGGGTAAAGCTATTTTACTGAAGTTTTCATTGAATCTTTTGTAGTAGCGAACATAACCCAAGAAACTTATTACTTCTTTCTGTGTTTTTGGTGGCATTAAGTTTACATTGACTTGTATCTTTGCTATATCTACCTTAATTATAGAAGAGGAAATGTGGTGTCCCAATATTATCCCCTCAGTTAACATCATAAAACATTTCTCATTGCTAAGGGATAAGTTTGTCTCTATGTATCTCTTTATAAAACTTTCAAGGTTGTTTAAACAATCATCAAATGTACTTCCATAAATAGTGAAATTATCCATGTAGACTTCAACACATTCATGTATAATATCTGCAAAGACAGCTAGGACTGCTCTTTGAAATGTAGCAAGTGCATTACATAATCCAAAAGGTAAAACATTGTAAGCATATGTACCCCATGGACAAGTAAATGTAGGTTTATCCTGATCCTCCAATGCTCTCTTGATCTGGTTATAACCACTAAATCCATCAAGAAATGAAAAGAACCTTTTTCCTGCTAATGAGTCTAGTACTTGATCAATGAATGGTAGTGGGAAATGATCTTTCAATGTTGCCTTGTTCAGTTCCCTATAGTCTACATATATTCTCCATTTTCCATTTTTCTTTGGTACCACAACTAAGGGAGAAACCCATTGACTATCAGAGATAGGGTAGATAAATCCTACCTGTAATAGTTTTGCAATTCCTATTTCACTATCTCCTTCATCATTGGCTTCATTCTTCTTTGTGGTTGTCTTACTGGTTTGAATGTTTCACCTTGCATATCTGTATAGTCCCAGGCAACACATTTTGAATATTTTTGTAAAAATGCAATTACCCGTTGTTCTTGTGATGATTGTAGATTATTACCAATATTTAAATTCTTTCCAAGATTGATTTCAATGGTTTTTATTTGAGAATTGGTAATTGAGTTGATAGGAAAAATGGTTTCAAATGAATTCTGCAAGGGTTGAATAGTACAATTTTCCTAAAAACATTGATTTAGAAGATGATTTGTAGCTTCATATTGTGTTATTCGTAGCTTCTAATCTGAGATAAAAAGGTTTATTAAATCTTCATTTTCTTCTTCTTCTCTAAAATTGAAGGTTTGATTAATGTTTAAAATAGGTAGAGTTTCTTCCTGTTGGTCATTAGGCCATGATAGTAAAGAAAGAGATTGAGTAGGAGGATAGAGTGTGATATGTTTCCTTTCATCTCCATGTGCTATGATCATGCTTCCTGATCTGCATCCAATGAAGGAATCTGCTGTGGCTAACCATGGTCTACCAAGAATTAAAGGATGATCTCCTATATTTGTTTTTGGTTTCAAGATCAGAAAGTCTACAAGATACTCCCATGAATCCGAAGAAACAATGATGTCTTTAAGTATTCCTTACGGTACAACTTTAGATCTATTTTCTAGTTCTAAAATTGTAGTAGTAGGTTGGATATTTGGCAATTTTAAATACTTCATAGTTTTTGTTGTCATGACATTTAAAAAACTCCTAGATCAATTAAAGTTTTAGGAATTGAAAAATTATTAATTGAAATGGTAACCATAGGTATCCTAGGATCAATATACCTTTCAATTATTGTTTTTGCAAACATGAGACTAGCCAATTTTCCAATGACTTGAATTGTGGGTGGATCTCTTTTCTTTCTACCAGTTTTCTTAATACATATTCCTTTATTGTTTTTGTATAGATTGGAATATCTTTGATAGATTGCAACAAAGGAATTTTGACATACGAATTCTTTAATTCATCTATAATATCAAATTCATGAAGAGAAATTCAAGTTTTCTGACCCACTAACCTTTTTGGGAAAGGTGGTGTTTGAATCATAATAGTTTTACTTTTCTGAATTTGGTTCCTTGGATTAGATTTTTCAGATTGTTCTCCTTCTTCAATTTGTTCTTCTATGATTGGTGGAGAATCTTTTTGTAGAATTTTCCCAGACCTCAAGTGAATGTCTTGAATATGAAGAATAGAACATGTAGGAAATAATGTTGTTTCTTCCACATTATAGGCTGGCCTTTCCACTCTATTACTCAGATTTGATACTAGCCGAGCTGGTAATTGAGTTGGTCTGGGTGGTGGTTGGTTAAAAAGTAGATGAAGCTATTGAGTTTGAGTTAGTGCAGGCATTGATTGTTGTGTGAATGGATTTGATTGAGGGGATTCGTGGAATTGTTGATATGGAAATGATTGTTGATGATATGGTTGTTGATATTGTTGTTGATATGGTTGTTGAGGGTAGAATTAATGGGGAGGTTAGGTTCCATAATCATATCCTCGCCAACTTTGTGAATGTTTGTTTTGGTTTTGCTGAGGAGGCCAAACCTGCCATGGCATAGGAGTATTCCATGAATTTTGATACTGAAAATTCTTGGGAATTTGTTGAAGAAATTGTTGATATATACCTGCAAAACGTGTTTCCAAGCTCTTCTTGGTGCCATATAATAAAATCCTTGAGTTTCTTCTAATTGGCTTGCTTGCAACTCTTTTAATGTTGGACAATTGTCTATAACATGATTTTTTGTACAAAGTCCACAAACATGTATATTATCCAAAGGACATTCTCATAAAGGATGCTTCTTCCTACACTTAGCACAAAAGATTGATAGTATTTGTTCTTCTTCTTCTTGTTTCTTCTTTTCTTTCAATACATCAAATTGTGTTCCTAAGGTTCTCAAAAGATCAGTTTTAAATTTTTCTAACAAACTCCCTATTTCTGCTCTTGTTACTCCTGTTGTTGATTTAGAAGCTCTTGAAGTTATATCTCTTTTTCCTGTTTTGGCTCTACCTCTAGAATACTTTTGACATAATTCAAAAATTTCATCGAATGGTAAGTATGAAATATCTCCTTTACCTATCACATTGAGAATATCAAGATCCTCATCTCGTATTCCTTTGAGAAAAATTGTTCTAATGGTATCAGGATTTAGAGAATGTTGTTTGGATTTTTGTAAATTGTAAAGAAATCATTCTAAGTATTCTTCAAAACTCTCATCTTCTTGTTGAGACATCCTAAAAATATCTTCCTTTGAATCTCTAGGCCTACAATAGGGTTGATATTTCTTAAGAAAAATTTTCCTCATGTTCTCCCAAGAAGTTATAATGTGTTCTCTTAATCCCATAAACCATTTTAATGACACTTCTTTAAGAGTAGAAAGAAAAAGACGCAGCTTATTTGTATCATCAATATAACCATAAGTACGACATAAGATGTCAAATTCAAACATGAATGAATTGGGATCTTCAGAAGAAATTCCATAGAAATTTGGTGAAACCGAAGGTGGAATATTCTTAATTTTTACCTCTTCTCCAAGAATTGTCCTAGTATCTAGAATTGGGAATCCAAAAGTAGCTTCTTCATCATTCTCTATTTTCGCATCTTGTCTTCTTTTATGATCATATTCTCTTTTGGCATCTTCTTCTCTTTTCCTTTCTTCTTCTCTTCGTGTTTCTTCCTCCCTTTTTCTTTGCCATTATTTTTTTTGCTTTTCATATTGTACCGTTTGTTTTGGAGTGAGTATTGGGATGTTAGATCCTTGCCCTTCTTCTGCCATATCTTTTTCAGTATTTCCAAATGTTTCAGTAACAAATTGATTCAACTTGTTTTGTTTGTTCAAAAATAGTCTCAAAGATAGGTTGATCTAATTTTTCAAGGATAGGCTGATCTAACTATTCAAGAATAGGTTGATCAATTGGTTTTCTTGTCTCTCTTTGTTTTCCTATGGAAGATGTTCCTATTTGTTTTTATTTTCTGTTCACTTCATAAGATAACAAAGTTTGTCTTTCAACAAGAGTTAACCTTTTTCCTGAACATTGTTTTTCCTCTAACTCTTCCAATATAGGTTTTCCAGTAATTGGTGTAGTTAATTCAAATGGAGGTAGTCCTGCTTCTATGAATGGTTTAATAGTTTGGGGGTCTTGTTTTGTGTATCTACCCTTTTCATCTCTTTGCCTAGGCATAAATGACCATAACGAAAAATATTAATTAATTGTTTATGTTTTTGTTTGTTTTTTATGTTTTTTTTTTTTTACATTTTATAAACGATCTTCCTATTTTGATTAAATTTGAATATGCTTCACCTACAACGACACCAAAAATGTCAGGTCAAATTATGAAGTAAAGTAACACAGGTGTTTTACTTGTCAATACAAGTTTGTAGACTTGGAAGCATGTCCAAAATATATGGATTTAAGGTAAAATCTGTTGAAAATAACAACAAGAAATGCTAAAAATAGAAATGCTATAAATAACATTTCATGATATACTCCAACTCTATTGGAAATAGCAAAAAATAGAAATGCTAAAAATAACATTGCTATAAATAGTATTTCGAGATATATTCCAATTTTGGTTTGTCCTTGAATCAAAATTGAGAATTGAAATTCGAATTTAGTATCACTAGCTATTTGAAAAATAATTAATTAATTCATCTTGAGTTAATTAGTTGGAGAAAATCAAACATGAAGTCTATGTGAAGACATGCAACAATTGTCCCTTTAATTGAGGAGTTATCCCTTAATTACGGAGATAAGGATGAGTTGTATTTGAGTTGTAATTAGTTAGCTTAGTTAACTGAGTTAAGTCCAGTTAAATTAGTTCCAAACAGTTAGAGGAAGTAATTGTGAGTTCAGTCAGTTAATGCATGCATGCATGCAACTAGTGTTCTCTAGATAACTAAATATTCTCTCATAAATAACTCATGCATGTCAGTTCAGACAGAGACCCAGTTGAGATTAAAGACAAGGACATTGTACTATTAGTTGGAGGAATTTTCCTATAAAGGAAATTCATCCGTGCAGAAGGAATTAATCTCCTTCAGAATTGCACAGTTATTTCAGAGGTTAGTGAGCAGTGTGTGAGGTAATTACACATAGGTGGCAGCTTGAGGACCCAGGAGAAACTACACAAGGAAATAGGAGGCTTGGAGGGCAGAGGAAAGGCACATGTGTTGTCTATTCTGTCTATGAGCAGTAGTGAGGGATTGTACTGAGAGTTGGATAGCTTGTGAGCTAAAGCTTTGTGTAATCCTGAGATATTTCCACTTGTATGATAATACAAATAATAGGGTTTTTAGCTAAGGCTTTCCCCATATTATTCTTCTATGTTCATGTGTGATTGATTTCTTCTTCATCTGTTATATGTGTTCTATTTGATCTTTCTCAAAATTGATTAAACTTCCACAAGTTTGTTTGTAGAAGTAGATCAAGTATTTTTCTTTAGTTACATTGCATTATCAGGTGATCTACAATGAGAATTTTTACATGGTATCAGAGGTAGCTGATCCATAGAGAAATTTCTACAAAATCAATTTAAGGAAACAATGCTCAAAAGTTAAAGGAAATGCATATTACAAATAAGTTCTAAGTTTAAAGAAACTAAAAATTCTCTAATTCAAGATGCAGTAAGAAAAATAAGAGGCTCCTAACTTAGGAGGTCTTAGTTGTCCTTCCTCACAGTACTATCCCCAAGAAGGAAACTAAAGAGAAATATTTTGTGATGTGTAGATAGCAAGAGAAGAGGCCCTTAACTTAGGAGGTCCTAGTTGTCCTTCCTCATAGTTCTACTCCAACAACATTACCATTGCATTAAATCATAAACTGGAATTCAAGAAACAATTCAAGAAATGCAAAAGGATGATTTTTAGTTGTGATTCATAACTTAATAGAAAGAGAATTTAACTTAAATCCTTGGTTTTCCTTTCATATGAAAATTAGATATTAAACCAAAATCATCCAAAAATCATACAGAAATCAAAGCAACAGAATCATAAAACTGAAACAAGTATAGAAACTCTCACTCTAGATCACCTGATAATGCAATATACTAAAGAAAAATACTTGATATACTTCTACAAACAAACTTGCAGAAGCTTAATCAATTTTGAGCAGGATCAATTAGAACACATATAACAGATGAAGAAGAAATAATCACACATGAACACAAAAGAATACTCTGGGGAAAGCCTCAACTAAAAACCCCGCTATCTGTATTATCATACAAGTGGAAATATCTTCAGATTACATAAAGATTTAGCTCACAAGCTATCTAGCTCTCAGTACAATCCCTCAATATAGCTCATAGACTAAATAGACACAACATATGTCTTCCTCCAATCCTCCAAGCCTCCTATTTCCTTGCGTAATTTCTCGTGGGGTCCAATGTTGCCACCTGTGTAAATTGGCCTCATCACACACTCATCAAACTCAGAAGTAACTGCACAATCTCTAAGGAATGAATTCCTTTTGCATGCAAGAGATATCCTCAATGGAATATTCCTGCAATTGATAGTACACTGTCTCATCATCTGATCTCAGCTGGGTCTCTAACTGAACTGACATGCATGAGTTATTTATGAGAAAATATTCAATTATTTGAAGTGCAGCAGTTACATGCATGCATGCATTAACTAATTGAACTCAAAATCAGTTTCAAAAACTATTGGAACTAATCTAATTGGACTTAACTTAGTTAACTGAGCTAACTAATTACAACTCAAAGTACAACTCATCCTGATCTCCTTTAATCAAGGGATAGCTTCCTAAATCAAAGGGGAAACTGTTGGATGTCTTCACATAGACTTCATGTTTGATTTTCTACAACTAATTAACTCAAGATGAATTAATTAATTATTTTACAAACAGCTGCTAAGATCAAATTCGAACTTTTAATTCTCAATTTTAGTTTAGGGGACTAACTAAAATTGGAATGTATCCTGAAATGCTATTTATAGCAGTGCTATTTTTAGCACTTCTATTTTTAGCATTTCTTGTTGCTATTTTCAACATTCCCTCTCAACAAGAAAGGGATTATCAGTCACCCCAATCCTATCTTTTTGGAACTCGAACTTGCATTTTGACAATGCCCTAGTCAAAATATCTGCATCCTGTTCCTTGGTCGAAACATACAACAACAACATGATCCTCTTTATCACACAGTCTCGAAGATGATGATACCAGATATTAATGTGCTTGGACTTGTCATGAAATACTGGATTCTCAGAGAGTTTGATATACAACTCTGATTATCACAGTAGATCATAGTTTGATCCATCCTCTGACCAAACAATCCCACTAGAATCTTCCGCATCCAAATGGCCTCACATGCTGTCTGACTGGTAGCCATGTATTCAGCCTCTGTTGAGCTAAGTGAAACTGAACTCTATTTCCTACTCTACCAGGAAACTACAGCTGAACCAAGGTTGAAGATTCCTCTAGAAGTGCTCTTCCGGTCTGATGGACTCCCTGCCCAATCTACATTTGTGAAGCCCTGAAGATTCACTCCCTCTATCCATCTGTACCACAATCCATACTGAGATCTACCTCTGAGGTATCTTAGCACATGCTTCGTTGCCTTCCAAAACAGCTTGGTAGGCTGAACCATAGCTTGACTTAGTCGATGCACCACAAAGCACAGATCTAGTCATGTGTTCACTAGATACATCAGTGAACCCACGAGTTTCCGATA